>UESW01003006.1:108572-132204 GCA_900491605.1 Calamus simplicifolius | reverse complement strand
ATCCGTTTTATAGACTGGACTGGATGGACTTCGGCTGGTTGGAGTCTGGAGTAGCTGGTGCGGACTTCATTTTATTTGAAATCCGAAAGGTGATCTGGCTGGTCTTCAATTATTTCTGTCGGACAGCTGGTTGGCTAGCTTTGATAATAAAATCATACTCTAGAAAATATTATGATCTATTAAACAAATTTAGAGGAATCATGATTTATTAGGTTGGAGATGAGAAGGCATGAGGATGGATGGAGGTCATTCTGGGTTGAGAGAGGAGGCTCTCGGGTTTTATAGATGGTTTGGAAGAGGTCATGGTCATGTCTTAGTGGAGGCCTTAGTGGAGTTGAGTGGAGGTGAGTGGAGTTTGAGTGGAGTCTTGATGGAGGCTTAGTGGAGTTTGAGGGAGGTGAGTAGAGTTTTGTGGAGGCTTAGTGGAGTTTGCGTGGGGCTCTTAGTGATCATGAGTGAAGGTTAGGTGACTATGGTGGATGTTTATGGAATGAAATATGCTGCAGCAATGGTATAATAGATCAAACCCACACTCATCCGCACCCATCATCCACAGTCATGACCACTAAACATCCACCATAGTCACCTAACCTCCACTCATGATCACTAAGAGCCCACTCAAACTCCACTAAGCCTCCACCAAAACTCCACTCAAACTCCACTCACCTCCACTCAAACTCCACTAAGCCTCCACCAAGACTCCACTTAAACTCCACTCACCTTCACTCAAACTTCACTAAGGCCTCCACTAAGACATGACCATGACCTCTTCCAAACCATCTATAAAACCCGAGAGCCTCCTCTCTCAACCAGAATGACCTCGTTGGAGATGAGAAGGCATGAGGATGGGTGGAGGTCATTCTGGGTTGAGAGAGGAGGCTCTCGGGTTTTATAGATGGTTGGAAGAGGTCATGGTCAGTCTTAGTGGAGGCCTTAGTGGAGTTTGAGTGGAGGTGAGTGGAGTTTGAGTGGAGTCTTGGTGGAGGCTTAGTGGAGTTGGAGTGGAGGTGAGTGGAGTTTGAGTAGAGTTTTGGTGGAGGCTTAGTGGAGTTTGAGTGGGCTCTTAGTGATCATGGATGGAGGTTAGGTGACTATGGTGGCTACTATACATTTTTTTCTTAATCCACAATCATGACCACTAAACATCCACCATAGTCACCTAACCTCCACTCATGATCACTAAGAGCCCACTCAAACTCCACTAAGCCTCCACCAAAACTCCACTCAAACTCCACTCACCTCCACTCAAACTCCACTAAGCCTCCACCAAGACTCCACTCAAACTCCACTCCTCCACTCAAACTCCACTAAGACATGACCATGACCTCTTCCAAACCATCTATAAAACCCGAGCCTCCTCTCTCAACCAAGAATGACCTCCACCCATCCTCATGCCTTCTCATCTCCAAACCTCTCTTAATCCCTCCATTCACCCGAGAACTCCTTAGACTCCATCCATGAATACCTGGGATCTGAATGACTAATTTCTAAGTATGGAAAGATGGAAAGATGAAGGTGTTTAGGAATGAAGGTAGGTGCTTGGATGATGGAAGGCTAAGGATGAAGGGTGGTTGGCCATAGGTGGTGAGGATGTTTTCTAACTATGGATGAAGGCTTAGGGATTTTCATGGAGGCTTAGGGATTTTCATAGATGAAGGCTAAGGAGTTCTTGGGAATGAAAGAAAGAAGTGAATGTGTGAAGGTATGAGGATGGGTGGAGGGTTTTATAGATGGTTGGGTCATGGTGGAGGCCTTAGTGGAGAGATGAGTGGAGTTTTAGTGGTGGTGAGTGGAGCCTTGGTGGAGGTTAAGTGGAACATGAGTGGGAGTGAGTGGAGTTTGAGTGGAGGTGAGTGAAGTTTTGGTGGAGGCTTAGTGGAGCTTGAGTGGGGTTAAGTGGAGTTGAGTGGATCTTGATGGAGGCTTAATGGAGCTTAAATAGGTTCTTAATGATCATGATGAGGGTTAGGTGATTATGGTGGAGGTTTAAGGGTCATGAACATGGATGATGGGTAATGATTGTGGATGAGTGTGGATGCCTCTCACAGGTTGAGGGCTATCCATTTTATAGACTGGTCTTGGATGGATTTCAGACTGGTTGGAGTCCGGAATGGTTGGTGCGGACTTCACTTCCTTTGGAATCCGAAAGGTGATCTGGCTTGTCTTCAATTATTTCTGTCCTTGGGGATAGCTGGCTGGCTTGCTTTGATAAAGTCTGTCTGTCCTTGGGGACAGCTGGCTGACTGGCTTCGATAGGGTTTGTCCTTGGGGACAGCTGGTTGGCTTGCTTTGATAAAGTATGTCTGTCCTTGGGGATAGCTGGTTGGCTGGCTTCGATAAGGTCTATCAGGTCTGTCCTTGGGGACAGCTGGCTGGCTTGCTTTAATAAAGTATGTCTATCCTTGGGGACAGCTGGTTGGCTAGCTTCTGCAGACTTCAAATTGGTTGAAATCTAGTATTGGTTTTAGGTTTGGGGCAGGACATCTAGATTTAGGACAGCTGGCTTTGCTATCCTTTGAGCACTGCAGCACATATGCGGCTGCTCTTGAGTTACTTCCCGTAACAGTGCTCTAATACCAGAAAAGTCCTTCATATGAGTTGGCATATTCTGACTGGCTGTGCTGCTGTAGCTTCATATGTGTAAGCTGTTGTGACTGGCTGAGATATAGGTGCCATTGTTGCAATTGCTGAAGTATTGTTGAAGTGTCATATCTGGTTGATTGTAGCTGCTGTGCTGGAGGATAAGTCTGAGGAGCGTGCATCTGAGGAGATGCCTTTGGTAGGGCCAAGGAGTCACATGAGTGGCCTGATGAGGCTGAGGAGTCATATGGGTGACTTGGAGAAGCTGAAGAGTCACATGCTCTAGTAGAGCCGAAGAGTCACATGGGTGACTTTGTTGTGAAGTGTGCCATGATAGTGCTAATGAGATGAGGCTGGGGGTCTCGTGTGAGACATGTGTGATAATAGTACTGCTGGAAATAGTGAGACTGGTTCTGGTTCTGATTAAAGCAGGTTGAAAGGTCTGTATACTATTGGATTGGGAAGCAAGAGGTTTATATATGTGGACTGGGTTTGGAATAGTATTGGGCTACATTATGTCATAGTCTTCATATGGATCCTGGGCATCCTGTAGATATAGTTGGTCTGTTGGTTTGGGCTAAGATGAACTGATATCCTCCTCCTCATCAGAGTCTCCTAGCTGTGATAATTCCTCTAGTAATTTTTTCTTTAGTTCCTTTTTGTAGGAGTTTTACTTGAAGAAGGTGAAGTTGTAGTTTTCTCTGGGATAGGTTTTCTATTTGAGAATTGTCTGGGGCTATCATAAGTAACTAGCCATCGACTAATGTTACTTAGTGATAATCTTTCTCCGGATTGAAAGTTTTTCCACCACTTGATCCTAAATCGTCTTTCTAGGATAAGTGGATATTGTTGATCAAGGGATCTACTAACAGCAAAATCCCATCCCACAATCCATGGAACTTGAAATTCAATTGTGAACATCATAGTTTTGTTTCCATAATGGGCTGTTTTGAGTCGATCGTGGAAATAAACCCATGCTGATAATGCTGGTTCTGGAATTATTTCTTTTGTTATCCCAAAGTAGGTCCACCAATCATGAATCCAGCTTGGGATTCTTTTGTCTATCTTTGGACTGAAATTGAGGAACCAACTATGGTCTGTGGGCTTAAGATAGAAAGCCTTATACCAGGCTTCCTGGTAGTCAAAATAGTTGTATTGAGAAGGCTGGTATTTTTGAGAAAAGGTTCTGGGCTGATATGGGTTTCCCCATTCTTGTTTAGTCATAAACCTCTTAATCTTACATTTTGAATAGGCAACTGCCTCTGAGTTCTGTTCTGATGTATGGGTTATTTCAGCTGAGTCTGTGTCGACTAAAATAAACTCATAATATTCTCGGGTTTTAAGGGGATTTTGAAATCCTTTGGGTAGGTGGTACTGCATGATTTTTCCATTAATCGAAGGGAAGATTTTGGACAGCTTGGGGGTTTGGTTGTCTCCTATCTCGTCTGGTTCTAAGAGTTTAACGGTAAGAGAGCAATTCTTACTATAATATGGGTTGAACATGGGAGACTTGAAAGGACTAGACCTAGTTTGCTCAGTAGTAGTACTAGGACTAGGAGGCGACCGCTTTAGAGTTGCTTGGGAATAGGTTTGAGAAGGCGAGACTAAGGCTGAATATTGAGGTCTAAGAGGGAGAAGAGTTCTGGGTGGAGTTAATACTGAGTATGGGTTACTGAGAGGGATTGGAACTATTGATTTTGCATAGGATGCTTTTGTTCTGGGTCTGTCTGACATCTTGTTCCTGTAAGGAATTCTTGTGTCAGAAAGTCTGGTAAACTATTTTCTGTGCCTTTTAGAAATTCTATTTCAAAATCAAATACTGATAAAATAGCTTGCCATCTGGCAAAAATTTGTTTTGAAACAAGATTTTTAATATCCTTTTCTAAAACTTCCTTGGCTGGTTTGCAATCAATTCTGAGAAGGAATTTTTTTTGAAATATAAATCCTCTTGGAATTTTTGTATGCATAGGACTATTGACAAAACTTCCTTTTTACTATGCTATAATTTGTTTGAGCATTAGTCCATATTCCCGAGTGATATCTGACTAATGTTTCTTTGTTATGGGTTTTTTGTTTGAGGATTCCTCCAAATCCTATTTCTGAGGCATCTGTCTCTACTATTACTAAGGCTGTCGGGTCTAGTAATTCTAGGCAAGGAAGGTTTTTGACTATAGTTTTTACTTTTTTGACTACTTTGGTATGTTCTTCTGTCCATCCCTTTTCTTTTTCTAAGCTGAGCGTACATGGGTTCTAGAGTGATCCTGATATTTGGGATAAAGTCTGAGACATAATTAAGGCATCCTAGGAATCGTTGTAATTGGGTTTTTTCTTTGATTTCATCTGGAAATTTATCTGCGAATTCTATCGACCTTTCTATGGGTTTGATAGTTCCCAGATAAATATAGTGCCCTAGAAATCTGACTTTGGTCTGAAAGATTTTGATCTTGGGTGCTGAGATTGCTAGCCCATTTGTTTTGCTAAATTGTGAAAGAGTCTGATGTGTTTAACATGTTTTTCTAGATCTTCTGAGAAGATAAGGATGTCATCTATATAAACTATTATGAACTGGGTAAATTGATTAAAAATTTCATTCATCATGTTCTGGAATTCGCTAGGGGCATTTTTTAAACCAAAAGGCATTACATTCCATTCGTAATGTCCAAATGGTACAGTGAACGCTTTTGTATCTATCTTCTTTAGTTATTTGTATCTGCCAAAATCCTGATTTCATGTCAAACTTGGAAAATATCTTTGCTTTATATAGTCTAGATAACAAGTCTTTTTTATTAGGTATGGGATATCTAATTCATTCTAAAACTTTATTCAAAGGTTTATAATTTATGACCAATCTAGGTGTCCTCTTTCTAATTCCGAAGCTTTCTGGACATAGAAGGCTGAACATGACCATGGAGACTTGCTTAGTCTAATAAGTCTTTTGTCTAAGAGATCTGCTATCTCCTTTTTATAATATTCTAATAGTTCTAGGTTCATCTGAATTGGTCTGGCCTTTGTCGAGATATTAGTTTCTTTGAAGTCTTTAATATAAGGTAAGCTGACCTGGTGCTTCTTTCTATTCCAGAAGGCTGTAGGGTCTTGGATGCACAATTCTTTTTCTAATTTTTCTTGGATATCTTTTATTTTAGTTTTCCATGATTCTAGATGTAGTTGTTCTTCTATTATATTTGTCTTTATTTCTTCTTTAAGTTGTTGTTTTTTATTCTTCAAGGACTGTATCTTTTGGCTGGAATCTTTTAGTTGATTAATCTTTTTGAGTTCAATGGGGCTTACAAATTTCAAGGTGACTGGGTTTTCTAAGACATAGGTGGTTATGCCTTTTTTATTAATCTCTAGTTCATAGAGGAGTGTTAGAAATGGTGTTCCTAGAATGACTGTTTGGATATCTTTAACTACAATGAAAGTTGTTTTAAAGCAAATGTTATCTTGGCAGACATGCACATCTGGAATTTTATATTTTACTTTAAGATTTTTACTGTTGGCTGTATAGAGTTTTTCCATGGTTTTTTCATAATATTTTCTAGGAAATAGTTCCTCTGGAATGCAATTCATGTCTGCTCCTGAGTCTACTAAAGCATAGGTTTCCCTAATCTCATTTTTGACTACTAGATTTACTTTAATATGCCACTTTTGTCTTTCAATTATCGTAGTATGATCTTCTTTTTCTGCTGGTCCTTTTTCTAAGGATTCTTCTTTTCTCTTACTTGATTTTTTAGATTTTGTATTTTTGACTGTACTTTTTAATTTCTTGTCTTATTTGTTCATTTTCTAGTTTAGGTTGTTTAACTAATCTTATTTTGGGGTTTTCTTCTTGTCTGAATGGTCTTAGCGTCTCTGTTTCATTTTGTTGGATTGATTCTTTATTGTTACTGTTGGGTTTTTCTTGGGGATATTTTAGGGTCTGGTCCTTATAATAATTTCTTCTTCTAAGAGAGTTATCTTCTGAATTAATTACTCCCAATGATTTGAAAGGGCGTTGGTCTTGTATTTCTAGTCATTTTAAGTACTTATTCTTGATTTCCTTATTCTGGCATGCTACTTTAAGCCATACAAAGTAAGGAATCTCTAGTCTTAGTTCTTTCATACAACTATAATACTCTTGCTTAAGGGTCTCTCTTTCTTCTGTATTTATGGTCTCAAAGAGCCATTTTCTTTTTTCTTTATTTTGTTCTGATAGAAAATCTGCCTTGATCTGTTCTTTGTTTATTTCATATTCTTTTAAGGCTATGGGTTTGTTTTTTAATTGATTAAAAAGTTCATTCCTCATAATTTGTCTTAACATGTTTAGGACTTCTTTTGGTTTAGGTTCGGGTGTTTAGGAAACATAGTTCCCTAACTCTTAACATATTAAGTGGAAAAACTTTAGTTAAGCGGGCCTCTTAGTTATCCACCAGGTTCTTAGGACATGATGTCCAGGAGACCGAGGTCGTTGGTAAGCGTAAGACTGGTAGAAAGGAGCGTAAGACCAGCAGTGCTCCCGGCAGTGTTCCTGACTCATCATCAACCCTTAGAAAGCAGTGGAACAAATAATTAGGAGATTAACTAAGGTTTAGAAGCTTAAAATGTTAAAGGTTAGAGAACTATGTTTCCTAACACCCTGTCCCTTTACCGGAAGGGTAAAGTCAGGGTTTGATCTAACTGATTTTTATAGCCATAATTTTTTATGCTAAGAATTGGTCTGTGCTTTTGTGCAAAAATTAAATAGCATAATTTAAAACTGTAAAACAACTATTGTAAAAATAGTTTTCTTCTTAGATCTGAAAGCTCACGTCCGGCCAGGGGCTCATTACTCCCGTGGGTCATAGACATATTTGCATATGTCCGCTCAGGAGGCATGATGCTTCTGATTTAAGAAAAAGGAAAAGCATACTGAAAATAAAATAATGCTTGCATAAAAAGGAGAGGCTAGACTGCTACTGCCATGAGGCTAGACTGCCTACTGCCATGCCAGAGAGGAAATTAGCCAAACAAGGCTCTGATACCATTTCTGAGGGCCTGGGATCTGAATGACTAATTTCTAAGTATGGAAAGATGGAAAGATGAAGGTGTTTAGGAATGAAGGTAGGTGCTTGGATGATGGAAGGCTAAGGATGAAGGGTGGTTGGCCATAGGTGGTGAGGATGTTTTCTAACTATGGATGAAGGCTTAGGGATTTTCATGGAGGCTTAGGGATTTTCATAGATGAAGGCTAAGGAGTTCTTGGGTGAATGAAAGGGAGAAGTGAATGTGTGAAGGTATGAGGATGGGTGGAGGGTTTTATAGATGGTTGGGTCATGGTGGAGGCCTTAGTGGAGAGATGAGTGGAGTTTTAGTGGTGGTGAGTGGAGCCTTGGTGGAGGTTAAGTGGAACTTGAGTGGGAGTGAGTGGAGTTTGAGTGGAGGTGAGTGGAGTTTTGGTGGAGGCTTAGTGGAGCTTGAGTGGGGTTAAGTGGAGTTTGAGTGGAATCTTGGTGGAGGCTTAATGGAGCTTAAATAGGTTCTTAATGATCATGAATGAGGGTTAGGTGATTATGGTGGAGGTTTAAGGGTCATGAACATGGATGATGGGTAATGATTGTGGATGAGTGTGGATGCCTCTCACAGGTTGAGGGCTATCCATTTTATAGACTGGTCTTGGACGGATTTTAGACTGGTTGGAGTCCGGAATGGTTGGTGCGGACTTCACTTCCTTTGGAATCCGAAAGGTGATCTGGCTGGTCTTCAATTATTTCTGTCCTTGGGGACAGCTGGCTGGCTTGCTTTGATAAAGTCTGTCTGTCCTTGGGGACAGCTGGCTGGCTGGCTTCGATAGGGTTTGTCCTTGGGGACAGCTGGCTGGCTTGCTTTGATAAAGTATGTATGTCCTTGGGGACAACTAGTTGGCTGGCTTCGATAAGGTCTGTCAGGTCTGTCCTTGGGGACAGCTGGCTGGCTTGCTTTAATAAAGTATGTCTGTCCTTGGGGACAGCTGGTTGGCTAGCTTCTGCGGACTTCAAATTGGTTGAAATCTAGTATTGGTTTTAGGTTTGGGGCAGGACATCTGGATTTAGGACAGCTGGCTTTGCTATCCTTTGAGCACTGCAGCACATGTGCGGCTGCTCTTGAGTTACTTCCAGTAACAGTGCTCTAATACCAGAAAAGTCCTTCATATGAGTTGGCATATTCTGACTGGCTGTTGCTGCTGTAGCTTTATATGTGTAAGCTGTTGTGACTGGCTGAGATATAGGTGCCATTGTTGCAATTGCTGAAGTGTTGTTGAAGTGTCATATCTGGTTGATTGTAGCTGCTGTGCTGGAGGATAAGTCTGAGGAGCGTGCATCTGAGGAGATGCCTTTGGTAGGGCCAAGGAGTCACATGAGTGGCCTGATGAGGCTGAGGAGTCACATGGGTGACTTGGAGAAGCTGAAGAGTCACATGCTCTAGTAGAGCCGAAGAGTCACATGGGTGACTTTGTTGTGAAGTGTGCCATGATAGTGCTAATGAGATGAGGTTGGGGGTCTCGTGTGAGACATGTGTGATAATAGTACTGCTGGAAATAGTGAGACTGGTTCTGGGTTCTGATTAAAGTAGGTTGAAAGGTCTGTATACTATTGGATTGGGAAGCAAGAGGTTTATATATGTGGACTGGGTTTGGAATAGTATTGGGCTACATTATGTCATAGTCTTCATATGGATCCTGGGCATCCTGTAGATATAGTTGGTCTGTTGGTTTGGGCTGAGATGAACTGATATCCTCCTCCTCATCAGAGTCTCCTAGCTGTGATAATTCCTCTAGTAATTTTTTCTTTAGTTCCTTTTTGTTAGGAGTTTTACTTGAAGAAGGTGAAGTTGTAGTTTTCTCTGGGACAGGTTTTTCTATTTTTAGGAATTGTCTGGGGCTATCATAAGTAACTAGCCATCGGCTAATGTTACTTAGTGATAATCTTTCTCCGGATTGAAAGTTTTTCCACCACTTGATCCTAAATCGTCTTTCTAGGATAAGTGGATACTGTTGATCAAGGGATCTACTAACAGCAAAATCCCATCCCACAATCCATGGAACTTGAAATTCAATTGTGAACATCATAGTTTTGTTTCCATAATGGGCTGTTTTGAGTCGATCGTGGAAATAAACCCATGCTGATAATGCTGGTTCTGGAATTATTTCTTTTGTTATCCCAAAGTAGGTCCACAATCATGAATCCAGCTTGGGATTCTTTTGTCTATCTTTGGACTGAAATTGAGGAACCAACTATGGTCTGTGGGCTTAAGATAGAAAGCCTTATACCAGGCTTCCTGGTAGTCAAAATAGTTGTATTGAGAAGGCTGGTATTTTTGAGAAAAGGTTCTGGGCTGATATGGGTTTCCCCATTCTTGTTTAGTCATAAACCTCTTAATCTTACATTTTGAATAGGCAACTGCCTCTGAGTTCTGTTCTGATGTATGGGTTATTTTAGCTGAGTCTGTGTCGACTAAAATAAACTCATAATATTCCTGGGTTTTAAGGGGATTTTGAAATCCTTTGGGTAGGTGGTACTGCATGATTTTTCCATTAATCGAAGGGAAAATTCTGGACAGCTTGGGGGTTTGGTTGTCTCCTATCTCGTCTGGTTCTAAGAGTTTAACGGTAAGAGAGCAATTCTTACTATAATATGGGTTGAACATGGGAGACTTGGAAGGACTAGACCTAGTCTGCTCAGTAGTAGTACTAGGACTAGGAGGCGACCACTTTAGAGTTGCTTGGGAATAGGTTTGAGAAGGCGAGACTAAGGCTGAATATTGAGGTCTAAGAGGGAGAAGAGTTCTGGGTGGAGTTAATACTGAGTATGGGTTACTGAGAGGGATTGGAACTATTGATTTTGCATAGGATGCTTTTGTTCTGGGTCTGTCTGACATCTTGTTCCTGTAAGGAATTCTCGTGTCAGAAAGTCTGGTAAACTATTTTCTGTGCCTTTTAGAAATTCTATTTCAAAATCAAATACTGATAAAATAGCTTGCCATCTGGCAAAAATTTGTTTTGAAACAAGATTTTCAATATCCTTTTCTAAAACTTCCTTGGCTGGTTTGCAATCAATTCTGAGAAGGAATTTTTTGAAATATAAATCCTCTTGGAATTTTTGTATGCATAGGACTATTGACAAAACTTCCTTTTTTACTATGCTATAATTTGTTTGAGCATTAGTCCATATTCCCGAGTGATATCTGACTAATGTTTCTTTGTTATGGGTTTTTTGTTTGAGGATTCCTCCAAATCCTATTTCTGAGGCATCTGTCTCTACTATTACTAAGGCTGCCGGGTCTAGTAATTCTAGGCAAGGAAGGTTTTTGACTATAGTTTTTACTTTTTTGACTACTTTGGTATGTTCTTCTGTCCATCCTCTTTTCTTTTTTCTAAGCTGAGCGTACATGGGTTCTAGAGTGATCCTGATATTTGGGATAAAGTCTGAGACATAATTAAGGCATCCTAGGAATCGTTGTAATTGGGTTTTTTCTTTGATTTCATCTGAAAATTTATCTGCGAATTCTATCGACCTTTCTATGGGTTTGATAGTTCCCAGATAAATATAGTGCCCTAGAAATCTGACTTGGTCTGAAAGATTTTGATCTTGGGTGCTGAGATTGCTAGCCCATTTTGTTTTGCTAAATTGTGAAAGAGTCTGATGTGTTTAACATGTTTTTCTATATCTTCTGAGAAGATAAGGACGTCATCTATATAAACTATTATGAACTGGGTAAATTGATTAAAAATTTCATTCATCATGTTCTGGAATTCGCTAGGGGCATTTTTTAAACCAAAAGGCATTACATTCCATTCGTAATGTCCAAATGGTACAGTGAACGCTGTTTTGTATCTATCTTCTTCAGTTATTTGTATCTGCCAAAATCCTGATTTCATGTCAAACTTGGAAAATATCTTTGCTTTATATAGTCTAGATAACAAGTCTTTTTTATTAGGTATGGGATATCTAATCCATTCTAAAACTTTATTCAAAGGTTTATAATTTATGACCAATCTAGGTGTTCCTCTTTCTAATTCCGAAGCTTTCTGGACATAGAAGGCTGAACATGACCATGGAGACTTGCTTGGTCTAATAAGTCTTTTGTCTAAGAGATCTGCTATCTCCTTTTTACAATTTATAATAGTTCTAGGTTCATCTGAATTGGTCTGGCCTTTGTCGGGATATTAGTTTCTTTGAAGTCTTTAATATAAGGTAAGCTGACCTGGTGCTTCTTTCTATTCCAGAAGGCTATAGGGTCTTGGCTGCACAATTCTTTTTCTAATTTTTCTTGGATATCTTTTTTTTAGTTTTCCATGATTCTAGATGTAGTTGTTCTTCTATTCTATTTGTCTTTATTTCTTCTTTAAGTTGTTGTTTTTTATTCTTCAAGGACTGTATCTTTTGGCTGGAATCTTTTAGTTGATTAATCTTTTTGAGTTCAATGGGGCTTACGAATTTGAAGGTGACTGGGTTTTCTAAGACATAGGTGGTTATGCCTTTTTATTAATCTCTAGTTCATAGAGGAGTGTTAGAAACGGTGTTCCTAGAATGACTGTTTGGATATCTTTAACTACAATGAAATTTGTTTTAAAGCAAATGTTGTCTTGGCAGACATGCACATCTGGAATTTTATATTTTACTTTAAGATTTTTACTGTTGGCTGTATAGAGTTTTTCCATGGTTTTTTCATAATATTTTCTAGGAAATAGTTTCTCTGGAATGCAATTCATGTCTGCTCCTGAGTCTACTAAAGCATAGGTTTTCCTAATCTCATTTTTGACTACTAGTTTACTTTAATATGCCACTTTTGTCTTTCAATTATCGTAGTATGATCTTCTTTTTCTACTGGTCCTTTTTCTAAGGATTCTTCTTTTCTCTTACTTGATTTTTTTAGATTTTGTATTTTTGAATGTACTTTTTTAATTTCTTGTCTTATTTGTTCATTTTCTAGTTTAGGTTGTTTAACTAATCTTATTTTGGGGTTTTCTTCTTGTCTGAATGGTCTTAGCATCTCTGTTTCATTTTGTTGGATTGATTCTTTATTGTTACTGTCGGGTTTTTCTTGGGGATATTTTAGGGTCTGGTCCTTATAATAATTTCTTCTTCTAGGAGAGTTATCTTCTGAATTAATTACTCCCAATGATTTGAAAGGGCGTTGGTCTTATATTTCTAGCCATTTTAAGTACTTATTCTTGATTTCCTTATTCTGGCATGCTACTTTAAGCCATACAAAGTAAGGAATCTCTAGTCTTAGTTCTTTCATACAACTATAATACTCTTGCTTAAGGGTCTCTCTTTCTTCTGTATTTATGGTCTCAAAGAGCCATTTTCTTTTTTCTTTATTTTGTTCTGATAGAAAATCTGCCTTGATCTGTTCTTTGTTTATTTCATATTCTTTTAAGGCTATGGGTTTGTCTTTTAATTGATTAAAAAGTTCATTCCTCATAATTTGTCTTAACATGTTTAGGACTTCTTTTGGTTTAGGTTCGGGTGTTTAGGATTCATAGTTCTCTAACCTTTAACATTTTAAGCTTCTAAACCTTAGTTAATCTCCTAATTATTTGTTCCATTGCTTTCTAAGGGTTGATGATGAGTCAGGAACACTGCCGGGAACACTGCTGGTCTTACGCTCCTTTCTGCCAGTCTTACGCTTACCAACGACCTCGGTCTCCTGGTCATCATGTCCTAAGAACCTGGTGGATAACTAAGAGGCCCGCTTAACTAAAGTTTTTCCACTTAATATGTTAAGAGTTAGGGAACTATGTTTCCTAACACCCTGTCCCTTTACCGGAAGGGTAAAGTCAGGGTTTGATCTAACTGATTTTTATAGCCACAATTTTTTATGCTAAGAATTGGTGTTGTGCTTTTGTGCAAAAATTAAATAGCATAATTTAAAACTGTAAAACAACTATTGTAAAAATAGTTCTTCTTAGATCTGAAAGCTCACGTCTGGCCAGGGGCTCATTACTCCCGTGGGTCATAGACATATTTGCATATGTCCACTCAGGAGGCGTGATGCTTCTGATTTAAGGAAAAGGAAAAGCATACTGAAAATAAAATAATGCTTGCATAAAAAGGAGAGTCTAGACTGCTACTGCCATGAGGCTAGACTGCCTACTGCCATGCCCCTACTCCCCCAGAAAAGAGAATTTTTACACATAAGCATAAAATAAAGCAGCTAAAATACTGATGAAATCTTGCACAGAAATGAACAACTGGTACTGGATTTCTTAAGTCTGGAGAGACTTACAACTTAAAAGCTTGAATGCTTACAACTGAGAGATTACATAAAATAATCTTGTTGTAAATCTAAGACATCTCTGTATACTGAGTGGAGTTTTGGTGGAGGCTTAGTGGAGTTTGAGTGGGCTCTTAGTGATCATGAGTGGAGGTTAGGTGACTATGGTGGATGTTTAGTGGTCATGACTGTGGATGATAGAGGTGTCTGGTCTGATGAAAGAGTTTAGGGATGATAGAGGTTTAAGGATAATGAGTGGGTGGCTATGAATGGTGAGGTTTGGTAGCTATGGGTGGAGGCTAAGAGGTATTCGTGGATGAGTCTAAGGTGTTCTCGGGTGAATGGAGGGATTAAGAGAGGTTTAGAGATGAGAAGGCATGAGGATGGGTGGAGGTCATTCTGGGTTGAGAGAGGAGGCTCTCGGGTTTTATAGATGGTTTGGAAGAGGTCATGGTCATGTCTTAGTGGAGGCCTTAGTGGAGTTTGAGTGGAGGTGAGTGGAGTTTGAGTGGAGTCTTGGTGGAGGCTTAGTGAGTTTGAGTGGAGGTGAGTGGAGTTTGAGTGGAGTTTTGGTGGAGGCTTAGTGGAGTTGAGTGGGCTCTTAGTGATCATGAATGGAGGTTAGGTGACTATGGTGGATGTTTAGTGGTCATGACTGTGGATGATGGGTGAGGATGAGTGTGGATGAGTTTAATCCATAGTCATGACCACTAAACATCCACCATAGTCACCTAACCTCCACTCATGATCACTAAGAGCCCACTCAAACTCCACTAAGCCTCCACCAAAACTCCACTCAAACTCCACTCACCTCCACTCAAACTCCACTAAGCCTCCACCAAGACTCCACTCAAACTCCACTCACCTCCACTCAAACTCCACTAAGGCCTCCACTAAGACATGACCATGACCTCTTCCAAACCATCTATAAAACCCGAGGGCCTCCTCTCTCAACCCAGAATGACCTCCACCCATCCTCTGCCTTCTCATCTCCAAACCTCTCTTAATCCCTCCATTCACCCGAGAACTCCTTAGACTCCATCCATGAATACCTCTTAGCCTCCACCCATAGCTACCAAACCTCACCATTCATAGCCACCACTCATTATCCTTAAACCTCTATCATCCCTAAACTCTTTCATCAGACCAGACACCTCTATCATCCCTAAACTCTTCATCAAACCAGACTTTCATTCCATAGAAATTAGTCTACAGTCAAGGCATTTCAAATAAAATGTATAGTATTGGTTTAGTGGTCATTGAGAAGACCGCAGTGTTCCGGCAGTGTTCCTGACTCATCATCAACCCTTAGAAAGCAGTGGAATAAATAATTAAGAGATTAACTAAGGTTTAGAAGCTTAATCTATTAAAAAGGTTAGAGAACTATGAATCCTAAACACCTGAATCCAAACCAAAAATTACAAACTAATGGAAGGAATGTTCAAAAGATTAACCAAGTCCCGAAAACCTAACCTATTAGAAAAATTAGAAAAGTATGAGTCAAAGACCAGGACCAGTTTCAGAATGAAAATAAATATGATGACTCAATCAGCCTCTAGAATCCAAGCAAACTTGATCAATAATAAACTACCAAAGGTTGAGTACAAGCAAATTTACAAAATAGGAACCTTTGAACTTTCAGAAGACTATAGGATTAAGACAACAGAACATAGTCTTCCTGTTACGCTAGAAAATGGTCAGACCAGTATTAGACTTTTCAGAGACGAAGATCTCAAGTCTATTGACACCAAGTACGGGTATGTTCATATTGCAACCATCCAAGTAGGTATTATTCCAAACCATAGATTAGGATTAGATAAACCCAATCTTCATTGCCTTGAAAGATGGAAGGTTCCGCGAGGCAAAAGATGCAGCACTTAGTATCATCAGCACCAATGCCCATTGGGGGCCGATCTATTTTGAAAATTATCCAGACCTTAGCACAGGAATTGACAGATCCATCAAAAAACCTTCTAATTATAGATATAAAGGCCTCGCTATAAAAATATAGATCCAGAATTTGAACCACTTAGCATAGTTTATAGGATTGTTTATAAGCTAATGACGACAGAATCAATGTTAAAGGAATAAAAAGAACTCCAATAGGCCAAACGTTATTCTTAGCAATAGAGGAAAGATATCATTCAATGACACCTCAGATGTACAAATGAAATGAAGTTGAAATTAAGAATAACTGGACTCTAGAACAAGTTCAACCCCCTAGGAAATCAGTAACTAAAAATCAAGCAATCAATGAGATCAACCAAGATGATGAAGGGAATGTAACTTACACTTTCAGAAGATCCTATAGCCTTAGAACGCCTAGGGTAGAACTTGGAGAAACTAGCAATATTAGCACTAGAAACTTAAAGCTCAAGGGTGTAGACCTAGAACCCAACATTCCAAACCTTACTATGAAAATGACTACTCTCCAACTTACTCCCAAATGAGAGATGAATACCTAACCAATTGAACATGATTTCAAAATATGAAATAGATAAAGAAAAGATTAGAGAAGATTTTCTATCAGAACAAAACAAAGAAAAAGAAAATGTCTCTTTGAAACCATAAATACAGAGGAAAGAGAGACTCTTAAACAAGAGTATTATAGTTGTATGAACGAGCTAAGACTAGAAATTCCTTACTTTGTATGGCTTAAGGTAGCATGCAAAAATAAGGAAATCAAAGACAGGTACTTAACATGGCTTAGAGCTAGAGAAACCAATAACCAACACCCTGCCAAATCATTAGGAGTAATTTGGAAAACTACAGACAATAGAGAAATTAATTCAAGACACATCCCATTAGAAGAATGTCAAATTCAATATAAAACCAGATCCTAGTAGCCTCTCCATTCAAGCATCTAAAGCCAGAACAAGAACAAGTAGAACAAGTAGCTACCACTAGTGAACTCAAAAAAAATAATCCAACAAAATAATTACAGTAATCAGCTCCTACATACCATATCATTTTTTAAACATACAGTAATCAGCTCCTACATACCATGTCATGCCTCTCACAAGCACTCATCCACACTCATCCGCCCATCATCCACAGTCATGACCACTAAACATCCACCATAGTCACCTAACCTCCACTCATGATCACTAAGAGCTCACTCAAACTCCACTAAGCCTCCACCAAGACTCCACTCAAACTCCACTCACCTCCACTCAAACTCCACTAAGGCCTCCACTAAGACATGACCATGACCTCTTTCAAACCATCTATAAACCCGAGAGCCTCCTCTCTCAACCCAGAATGACCTCCATCCATCCTCATGCCTTCTCATCTCCAAACCTCTCTTAATCCCTCCATTCACCCGAGAACTCCTTAGACTCCATCCATGAATACCTTAGGGATGATAGAGGTTTAAGGATAATGAGTGGGTGGCTATGAATGGTGAGGTTTGGTAGCTATGGGTGGAGGCTAAGAGGTATTCATGGATAGAGTCTAAGGAGTTCTCGGGTGAATGGAGGGATTAAGAGAGGTTTGGAGATGAGAAGGCATGAGGATGGGTGGAGGTCATTCTGGGTTGAGAGAGGAGGCTCTCGGGTTTTATAGATGGTTTGGAAGAGGTCATGGTCATGTCTTAGTGGAGGCCTTAGTGGAGTTTGAGTGGTGGTGAGTGGAGTTTGAGTGGAGTCTTGGTGGAGGCTTAGTGGAGTTGGGTGGAGGTGAGTGGTTTGAGTGAGTTTTGGTGGAGGCTTAGTGGAGTTTGAGTGAGCTCTTAGTGATCATGAGTGGAGGTTAGGTGACTATGGTGGATCTAAATTTTTTGATTTAGTTGGCAATTGGACCTAACTTGATTTTGTCCTCTATATCATCTTCCCCTACTAACCTCCCTCCTTCCTCCTCTTCATCTTCTCTTTGTAATTTTGTAATTTTTTTTTCCTCTGACAAATTTTGGGAAAGCTTTTTGATTTCTCCATGTTCCATTAAAAAAAATAAGGAACTGGCAGCTATTCTTGATTAGAACCATATCTAAAGGAGGTTGATTATACAAGCATGTATGCTCAATCTTAACCAAGCAACCCCATCTCTTCTAAAGAATTGTTTGGTAACCTTGAAGGATACACTACTCAGCTAGACAAAGATGCCCACCATTTTAAGTCAAAAAAAAGCTTGGCATTTCCATACTGTTGGAAATTAAACTTGATATTTTTAAAGAGACTTTGAAAGAAGAAATTTCTGAAAGAAACCCAAATAGCACCTTAAAAACCTATTTGTTGCATAGGAAGTTGCTGCTATTAGTTGCATAGGAAGTTGATGCTATTAAGTTGCATAGGAAGTTGCTATTTTGAATTAAGTAATATGTATTTATTTCTAGTAGACAAAGAGTCATTTGTAATTATAAAAGGCCATATATCCTTTCACAATTCAGCATGAAAAGATCAGAAATATAATAGCAATTATCTTCTTCTGTTCCATCAAATTTGGTATCAGAGCCACAAAAAAGATCCATGGCCTCCATGAACTTTGTTCAATCCCAAATACCCAAACTCATCAAAGATAACTATGACAACTGGTGTATCCAAATGAAGGCTTTGCTTGGATCCCTTGATGTTTGGGTATTGTAGAAGATGGCTACATAGAGCCAACCGAAGATGAAGCAATGCTCACACAAGAGCAAAGAAACCAAAATAAGGAGTCAAAAAAGAAAGACAAGAAGGCTCTCTACACACTATACCAAAGTATAGGTGAAGGTACACTCAAGATTATCGTCAAAGCTTCAACATCAAAGGCATGGGATTTATTACATAAGGCACATAAAGGGGCAGAAAAGGTAAAAAAGATTCGGCTACAATCTTTGAGATCTGAATTTGAATCTTTCAAAATGATAACTGGGGAATCAATTTCTAATTATTTTCAGATTGATGTCATGTCAATCAATTGAAAAGAAATGATGAAAAAACTGATGTTTGAGTCATGGAGAAAATTTGTGCTCTTTAGATGCAAAATTTGACTTCATTGTTATAGCTATTGAAGAATCAAAGGAATTAGAAGAGATGACTATATAGCAACTCATGGGCTCTTTACAAGCACATGAACAAAAGCTGTCTAAGAGGATGGAGGAGAAACCCATCGAGCAAGTACTTCAAACAAATCTTACACTACAAGAGAAAGGTGATCCAAAAGATAAAATAAGTTTCCATGATCGAGGCCGTGAAAGAAGAAGAGGAGGAAGATTTCATCAAGATCAGCCACAAAGAAGTCAAGGAGACATAAGAGATCACCATGCCCGAGATCGTGGTAGAGGAAGATTTTCTAATCCTAGAGGAAGAGGAAGGTATGGACAACAAGCACTACAATATTTTATTTGTAAAAAAATGGGCACTATGCTAAAGATTGTTGGTATAAAGATAATGCTAATTATGTTGATAAGAAAATTTATTTTAAAAAGAACAAGAAGAAGAAGTAACTCTACTTTTGGCCTATAATAACATTACTGGTGCTATCAAAAGAAGTACTTGGTACCTGAACATAGGTGCTAGCAATCATATGTATGGGATAAAGGATATGTTTTTTTATATAGATGAAAGCTTCAAAAGCTCAGTGACTTTTGGTGACTTCTTTAAAAGACTAGTTGAAGGAAAAGGTAAAATCCTTATTAAGCTTCAAAATGGCACTCAAAATTTTATTTCAGATGTCTATTATGTTTCAGATATTAGAAATAACATTCTTAGTTTGGGCCAATTGCTTGAAAAAGGCTATGACATTCACCTAAAAGAATTGGGTCTTTCTATCAGAGACAGTAATAATACTCTTATTGCACATGTTCCTATGTCAAAAAATAGAATGTTTGAGCTGAGTTTGCATATTGATGGCTTCTCTTGTACATTAATATAAATTCTTGATGACTCTACTCTATAACATCTTAGATATGGGCATTTAAAATTTGATGGATTAAAACTTTTGTCTAGCAAGAATATGGTGACAGGAATGCCTTGGCTGAAAATGTCCAAGAAAAAATGTGAAACTTGCATAGCTGGAAAGCAACAAAGAAGAACCTTCATTTTAGGAAGATCAAGAAGAGCAACAAAACCATTGGAATTAATACATTCAGCTATTTGCAGCCTGATCAAACCAACAACTATGGGAGGTAATGAATATTATCTTTCCTTCACTAATGATTATTCTGGAAAGGCATAAGTTTATTTATTAAAAAAAAAGTGAAGTATTTTACAAATTTAAGGAATTTAAGTTGCCTGTTAAGAAACAAAGTGGTTTTCAAATTAAAGCTTTGAGATCGGATCATGATGGTGAATATTTATCCAATGGGTTTTCTGTTGGGCCTGGTGTAGTGCTATCAAGGCCCAGGAGGGGCTAACTTGTATTGGGCTGGGTTTGAGTCCAAGGGTTGAGATTAAATCAAGTCACGGGTGTACACGGGCTTGGAAATTAGTTTAATCTCATTAGGTTAGTTCATGGAAGTTTTTGTTGAGTCTGGGCCTGGCCCACTTCGTGGATGTATTTAAACTCTAGTTCTAGGGTTTGAAGATATAGAGAATAGATTCTTTTCTCCCAAAATAATTTTCTCTCTTATCTCTCTCATCTTCCTCCTCCTTCATGATCCATCTTCTCCCTCCTCTTTCTCCTTCCATCCTTTCTTCTTAGTGTTTGCGTGGGAAGCGTTCGTGTGTTCTCACGGCATTATGAAGCTATCTAGCATCTTCGAGAGAAAGCTCGCACCGCAACGGAAACATAAAGGCCCTTGATCATAGTTGATCCAGCCGATCAATGCAAGATGGAGTAGGAGGGAAGGGGAGCGGTCAACGCACGCGTGGAGGAGGCTTTGGACGTTCTCGTGGGATTCCAAGGCAAGAAAGAAGAGTTACGAGAGTACGTGAGGAGCGGTGGAAGGGGGAGCGATCCAGCCAAAAGGAAAAATGATTTAATAAAAAATCCTATAAGAATAAAAGAGGCTGTGGGGTTCAAGAGCAAAAGCTTTTACCGCTACACCAATCTGATCATTGGCAATAAAGGGTAAAAACTCAGGGTACTTCTTCAGCGAGGTTGATCCCACTGTTGTTCATCAAGGACTAAACCCCAAGAATTGGTGTGAGAGCCTGGTTTAGGAACAAGATAAGTTGTTTGAAGATCTTCAAAGGGTTGAAACAATTTCAACAAGTCCATCAAGGTACCTTTTAATTTTTTAAATTTATTTTTGTGCTATTTTTATTTTGGTTGAATATCGCCATGGGTAGTAGCATAAAAAAGATTTTGAAAAGTTTGATGGGAAGAAAAGTTTCTCCATGTGGAAAGTCTGGGTAAAGGACCTTTTATGCAGCAGGTTTAGATCTGGCTTTGGAGAAAAGGCCAGATGGGATGACAGATAAGCAGTGGATGTCGTTGGAGAAAAAGGCATGTTCAGTGATCAGGGGATGTCTGGCGGATTCAGTCCTTTATTCAGTGCTGGAGGAGAAGACCCCGAAGGGACTCTGGTCAAAGTTGCAAGCCCTCTACATGGAAAAGAATATATGCAACAAGTTGATGTTGAAGAAGCGCCTCTACAGCCTTCAGATGTCAGAAGGTGGAGATGTGCTGGGCCACATCCAGATGTTCGACTAGGTGAGCAATGAATTGCTAAATGTTGGGGCCAAGATGGAGGAGAAAGATAAGGTACTTTTGCTATTATGTTCACTGCCCACATCACATGACTCATTGGTCACGATGCTGCTCTACGAGAAGGAGACATTATTATATGAAGATATTGTCTCGGTACTTCAGACGAATGAGCAGAGGGAGAGGAGACCAAGGAAGCTGTTCCCCAGGAAGGTCTATCAGTTAGGAAAAGATCAGGCAGAGGCAAGGATAGGAGTAGGCCTAGGGGACGGTTACAGTTCAGGAAGGCTAGGTGCTACAAGTGTGGTGAGGTAGGACATTTTAAAAGGGATTGTCCTAAGTTGAAAAAGAAAGAAAGGGAGGATCTGAATCTGTGAGTACAATTGCATGCTAGGAGGTGAAGGATGATCTCTTGGTGGTATCAGATGGTCACAGACACAGCACAAAGATGTGGACCTTAGATTCAGCATGTTTTCATCATTATACTCCTAACTGGTTGTGATTCAGTACTTACACAGAGGTTGATGAGGGGTGTGTGACTCTTGAAGATGATCACCCTTGCAAGGTGGCAGGGATTGGTACAGTGAGGGTGAAGATGTTTGATGGCATGGTGCATACTCTTACTAGTGTGAAGTATATTCCAGAACTCAAGAAAAATCTGATGTCACTGGGGTACCTGGAGCAGACAAGATACAGCTTCAGCAGTCATGCCAGGAGTAGAGTTTTGAACATCTCTAATAGAGCTATGGTGGTGATGAGAGGGAGAAGGCTGGAGAACAACCTATACATGTTGAAGGGATCTGTGGTGACAGAAAAATCTGATATAGCAGCTATGGAACAGGATCCTCGGGATGTGTACAGGATGTGGCATTACCGCCTATGCCACATAGGAGATAGGGGGATGAAAGAACTGAGTAAGAGAGGACTACTTCCGGACATGAGTGGTGGAGTCATAGAGATCGTGAGCCATGTTAGATGGGAAAACAGAGGAATGTGCAGTTCTTAGTCAGCATGGCTAGGAGTGTAAAACTCCTGGAGTTAGTACACATGGATGTCTGGGACCAGCCTCGGTTTCTACAAGGAATGGGGCCGGATACTTCTTACCTTGATAGATGATTTCTTAGGAAAGCAATAGATCTACTTCATGAAGGAGAAATCAGAGGTCTTCACCAAGTTCAAAATCTGGAAGGCTGAGGTGGAGAGGGAGCAGGGTAGGAGTGTGAAGTGTCTGAGGTCAAACAGTGACGGAGAATATACCAGCAGGGAGTTTCAGAGATTTTGTGAAGAGTGGGGCATCAAAAGGCACTTCTCGATGATAGAAACTTCTCAACATGAAGAGGTGGCTGAGAGAACGAATAGAACATTATTGGAAAAAGCAAGATGCTTGAGCCTACAGGCAGGGCTTTCAAAGATGTTCTGGGTTGATGCAATAGATGTAGCCAGCTACTTGGTCAATCGGTCACTGCACACCAGGTTTGGATGGAAGCATTACAGAGGAGATATGGTCTGGAGGAAAGATAAGCCTAAACTATTTGAGGGTATTTGGATGCACGGTATATGTGCATATTGGTGCTGGGGAGCCAAGTAAGTTGGACGCCAGGTCTAAGAAGATGGTGTTCCTGGCTACCCGCATGGAATCAAGGGGTATCGGCTATGGACCCTTTGGAGAAGAAGGTTGTCATCATCAGAGATGTGACCTTCGATAAGAGCTCGATCCTTCGGAGCAGAAATGGTACAGATGCATAGCAGGGACTATAGGAGGTGGAACACGGTACACTAGTCAGATGACTCCTACACAGTTGTGCCATTTGCTAGTGGACTAGGAGGATTTGAGATTCAGATGGAGAGGACTAGCAGAGGGGTCAGAAGCCAGGAAGTTCAGCAGGATGCAGCTGAGTAGAGGACTCAGGAGGATGCAGCGGACCTGGGCAGGGGATTGATAATGGGATCGCACTGCATAGGCCCAGGAGAAACGTGCGACCACCAGTTCGATACAGCTTCGAGGATTCGGTGTTATATGCCCTGGTGATATCGAATGGAGACCCTTACACCTATGAGGAGGTTGTGAAGAGCAAGAACAACCAGAATAGAGATAGGCGGGTTTAGACTATGGCAGGAGATGTAGGCTATGGCAGAGGAGATGCAGTCTCTCTACAGGACTAGCATGTGGCAACTGGCATGTAGTAGGTGATCCAATTACCACAAGAAAAGAATTGAAACCATTTGGTTGCAAATGGGTTTATCAACGCAAGAAAGGGCCTTCAGAGCAAGGAGG
>UESW01003006.1:72399-100447 GCA_900491605.1 Calamus simplicifolius | reverse complement strand
GTTTCCAGGAGTTAAAGCAGCGCCTGGTGTCAGCTCCCATTCTTGTTCTTCCAACGGGATCTGAAGGTTTTACTATATACACTGATGCCTCTCGAAAAGGATTGGGATGTGTTTTGATGCAGAATGAAAGAGTGATAGCTTATGCCTCCAGACAACTGAAACCTTATGAGCAAAATTATCCTACTCATGACCTGGAATTGGCTGCTGTGGTTTTTGCTCTGAAGATTTGGCGGCATTATCTATATGGAGTGTCGTGTGATGTGTATACAGATCATAAGAGTTTAAAATACATTTCACACAGAAGGAGCTGAATTTAAGGCAGAGGAGGTGGTTGGAACTATTGAAGGATTATGACCTGAATCTACAGTATCATCCTGGGAAGGCCAATGTAGTAGCTGATGCCTTGAGCAGAAAATCCTCTTCTGAGTTAGCTGCTATGATTACCTCCCAGCCTCACGTATTGAGAGATCTGGAGAAGTGGGAGGTTGGTCTGAGAGTACAGCAGTCTGATGGACTTATTGCAGCACTTGTACTCCAGCCGACCTTAGTTGACAGAATCAAGTCCTCCCAGATGGAAGATCCAGATCTACAAAGGATTAAAGAAGTGGTACAATCAGGAGTTCAGAATGAATTTTATATAATGGAGATGGATCCCTGAAATTGAAGGAAGACTTTGTGTGCCAAACAGTGAAGAGCTAAAGGCTGAAATTTTGAAAGAGGCTCACTACTCTCCCTATACTGTGCATCCAGGTGGCACTAAGATGTACAGAGACTTAAAGGAAAATTTTTGGTGGAAAGGCATGAAGAGGGAGATTGCTCAGTATGTGGCCAAGTGCTTGGTGTGTCAGCAAGTGAAAGCCGAGCATCAAAGGCCTGCAGGACCTCTTCAGTCTCTGATGATTCCACAGTGGAAATGGGAAAAGATTACAATGGACTTTGTGACTGGTCTGCCCAAAACTCCTAAGAGCAACGATGCAGTTTGGGTCATTGTGGACAGACTAACAAAATCAGCTCATTTCCTACCTTTCAGAGTTGGGGTCTCTAGTGAAAGATTGGCTAATTTGTATATTGAACAGATCGTGAGACTCCATGGTGTTCCGGTATCTATTGTATCAGATAGAGATACCAGGTTTGTGTCCCAGTTTTGGAAGAGCCTTCATAAGGCCATGGGAACCAAACTAAACTTCAGTACAGCCTATCATCCCCAGTCAGATGGACAATCAGAGAGGACCATACAGATTCTGGAGGACATGTTGCGAGCCTGTGTGATGGACTTGGGTGGAGCTTGGGATAACCACTTACCTTTGGTGGAGTTTGCATATAATAATAGTTACCAAGCCAGCATCCAGATGGCTCCATTTGAAGCTCTGTATGGTAGGAGGTGCAGATCTCCTATATGTTGGGATGACGTGGGGGAAAGGAAGTTGCTAGGCCCTGAGCTGATTCAGCAAACAGTAGATAAGGTGCATTTGATCAGGGAGCGTCTTCGTACAGCTCAGAGCAGGCAAAAGAGTATGCTGATGTCAGAAGAAGGGAATTGGAATTCCAGGTTGGGGATCATGTCTTCTTAAGGGTATCACCAACCAAAGATGTGATGAGATTTGGGATTAAAGGAAAGCTGAGTCCACGTTATATTGGACCTTTTGAGATCTTGAGCAGAGTTGGAGAGGTTGCTTACAGCCTGGCACTGCCTCCGATTCTATCTGGGGTACACAATGTTTTTCATGTATCTATGCTGAGGAAGTATATCTCTGACCCCAGCCATGTCATAGCATATGAGCCTATACAGTTGAAGAAAGATTTATCATATGAAGAGCATCCTTTGCGTATCGTAGACCGCAAAGATCAAGTTCTAAGACGGCGTACCATTCCCTATGTCAAGGTGCAATGGAATAATCATTCTGAAAGAGAGGCTACTTGGGAACTGGAAGAAGAAATGAAAGAAAAGTATCCACGACTATTTGTATCTTAAAATAGTTAATGATTGAAAACTGTTAACTTTAGTTGATTGTTAGTCCTTGGGACAGAAATTTGGACCTTTAATTTTCTCTAATAAAAGTTATCAATTTCGAGGCCGAAATTTTTATAAGGAGGGGAGAATGTAATCCCCTAGATTTCTCAACTGCTCGTGAGAGTTATCACGAGGTCAGATGATAGACTCCATATTTGAATTCCAGATATCTTAATTGAGAGTTATCACGAGGTCAGATGATAGACTCCAGATATTTGAATTCCAGGTATATCTTAATTGCTCGTGAGAGTTATCACGAGATCAGATGATAGACTCTAGATATTTAATTTCAAGTATATCTAATTACAGAGTCCCTTGATTTGGGGACTCTGCAATGCCTATAAAAGATGGTGTAGAACCCTCCTTCCCACCATACGTGGACGCCCCCTTCTCATCATCTCCTCGTGCGGACTTTCTTCCCCAGCGTGCCTGTCTCTGGTAAGTCCCCTGTCCATGCATGAGAGAGAGAAGGATTGAGAGAGAAAGTTAAAAAAAAAAAAAAAAGGAGAGGAGGAGCCGGGTTACAGAACCCAGCTCTCCCCTTCCCTTCTTCTCCGACGATTGGTTCAGGCCCGGCGGCGTGCCCGCCGCCTCGCCGGGCCTGAGCCCCGGCCGACGACCCCACCGGCACCGGGGGCGGCGTCCGGTGGGGTGCCGGAGAACAATGAGAGAGAGAGAGCGGAGGAGGGAGGGAGACGTGACGGTGAGAATACCGCCGGTCCGATCCTTGGTTCGGGCCCGGCGGTGTGCTCGCCGCCTCGCCGGGCCTGGGCCTTGGTCGGAGACCTCCACCGGCGCCGGGCGTGCGTCCGGTGGAGGTCCGGCCGGCCATGGTGGCCGGCCGTGCCGCCGGCGTAATCCTTAGCCACGGAAACAGTGAGAGAGAAAGAGAGAGATAAGAGAGAAATTAAGAGAGAGAGAGGAGGGAAGGTCGGGCGGCTTTGGTCCGGCCAACGGCGGCCGGACCGACGCCAATTTGGCCGGAATTGCGCCGGCACCGTGGAAGACAGCGGCGAAGAGAGAAAAGAAAGTTTTAAATTGAAAATTGATGAGAGAGAGAGTGGGGGAGGCTGGCCGCGGCGGCGGCCGGCCACGGTCCGGCCAACGGCGGCCGGACCGCCTCAATTTGGCCGGCGGCGGCCCTGGCCGCCGGCACGCTCGGCTCCTCTGTTTCTTTGAAACAGAGGAGCTGGGTTAAAAAGTTAATGGGCCGTTGGGCCGTTGATTTTGGGCCTTGTTGGGCCGTCTCTGAGCCCAGTTTGAGCAGCGTTTTGGGCCCTGTATCGGGCCGAGAATGACAAAATAAATATATGGCCCGAATCAGGATTGATTCTAGTTTCTGGGATAATTTTATTTCCCTATTTGGGTGTATACATTGAGAGATATTCAAGCCCAAAGTTGGGCCCGTGAAGTGGTTTGGGTAGAGTTTAAGAATTATTTTATAATTCAGATTTTAGAAATTTAATAATGAAAAATGATTCTGTAGGTTCCCAGGAGTCCAATTAGCTGGGTTATCAAGTGAAATTCGTGTACTGTGGTAAGTAAGTCAAGTATTATAATTTTATTAATTATTTAATTTGTGAACTGTGAAATTACAGTTAAATATAATTATGTTTTGGCAAAATCATGTTATTACTATATGTAATCATGATAATGACAGTAAAACTTTATGTGTCACCGCGGTTCTCACATGACAGATTATCACATGACAGATTCTCACATGACAGATTATCACATTATCACATGACAGATTATCACATGACAGATGACAGATACGGTACCAGGACCCTTCCTCTTAGGGGATATTTAAGAGGGCTACACATGATGTGTATTGTAGGGCCGTGGGACACATAAAGAAAAATAATGACAGTATAAACAATGTAATTGTTATTGAATTAAGTTTCAAACTAATTGATCTGATGACATGAACCTAATGATAGCCTGATAAATGAAATTTTGAAATTATATTAGGCTTACTTATTGAGTGTGAGCTCACAAAATTCTCATAATGTTTTTCAGAGCCTCAGGAATGAAGATGGATAATTGAGATAGAAGGAGTTTCTATTAAGAAGACTTAGTTTTATTATTTTGATTTAGTTCAGATTTATTTGTAGGGCAGATAGCCCAAGACTGATAATTCTGGTTTGTAATAAATCATGGATATGGAATTTGCTTTATATTGATTTATGTGATAAGTTCAAGACGCCTTGCATGCCTGGCATGCGGCGGGTTGTCACCCTAGCTCAAATTTTTGGGTCTGGGGCGTGACAATAACAAAGCTTAAGTGGACGTACGGAGAGGAGATGCCTGATCCCATAGCATGTAGCCATAAGCGCTCAATCTAAATAGCAGAAGTGGTTAATAAGCTGCTACAGCTTTAGAACCTTTGCTATCGAAGTTTAATTTAAACCACCTCGATGATGAAAGATATCAAGAAACAAGATTTGTTCTTGGATCTCCAACATGAAGAGGAGTAGTGTATGTCCAGCAGTTGCTGGATTGCCATAAAGGATCAAAGCTCTTAAGTACTATTGGGAAAGACACTTGGCTTTGTTTGGATCTTTGGAGAGAAAGGAAGGAAAAAGTAAAAAAAAGGAAAGAGATAGAAGGGGAAGGAAGGGTTGTTCTTCCTCTTTATTTGGAAATGATGGAAGAAAAAAAGGTAATATCAATAATCTTTTTTGGACGAAAAGAGAAGAAAAGAAGAAAAAGAGTTATGTGATAATTATATACCTTTAGAATAAGAATGGACTGAAAGAATAATGAAAGAATGAAGAATAAAAAATAAAAGAATATTTTGGACTTCCAATAAAGTATGACTTAAAGGGAACCGATTACTTTCATTCTTTTCCTCCTCTTTCTTTTACCCTCCTTCCAAATAAGTCCCTCCCATCCAAACAGAGGCTCCTAATTCATTGCAGAAAAATCTTTTTATTTCCACTTTTTGACGCACACCATAAATTGCAAAGCAACATAGACTTATTCTTTCTCTCTACTCCGAATAAGCTAAGGATTATAAGGAAAAACAATCACTACTTCCATGGAAATTGGTTGAGAAGCAAATAACCTTCAAGTTGACACCAAATGCTATGCCCTTTGGGGAATGTAAAAAGAAAAGATTTATGGTTTCATAGCTGAGGCAAGTCGATATCAACTTTTTAGTAACAAAGTTTTTGAAGTGCATGACAGACTATTAATAATACTAACAAAATTAACATCTCATGTAAGTACACTTTAGGATCATCATGATAATTTTAGATCATTAAGGATCATTATAACAATTTTAGATCATTAGTGATTTTTATTCTAAAATAATTTTATCCTTGATAATCTAAGATTATCACATTTGATATATCATGTCTCATTGATTAAAATCTTTGAGTGTGATGATCAAACTATTTAATATGTTATAAAAATCTAAAATTATCGACTATGCAGTATCAAAACTATCTTTGATATATTTTATAAGTACTATAATAATTTATCATTATTTTAGATTATTTATATAATATTTAGATTAAATTATATATCATTTTAAATATTATGTCATGGTATAATATTCTTATATTATATCATATTATAACTAATCAATCATAATGTTATAATAATATTATAATATTAAATTGTATTATATTGACATAAAATGATGTTAAGTGTTTTTTTTCTATGGATGAGGGATATTTTGGTCCTTAAATTTTAGCCCCAGTTCACTATTTAGAAGAATCCTGAATATCTATTCTAAACAATGGATATAAGATCATTGAATTAGATGGCAATTCTAAAGGCTGAAATAATCTAAAATCATCATCATATAAGATTGTTAAAGTGCCACTAAATATGATGATCCCATTTAGAGATGGCAATAGACCGGAGCATGTACAGGGAAAGGCACCTTTGTACCCATATCCCTTAGAAAATTTATATTTGCATCCACCTAGTACCCAATACAAATATAAAATTTTGTAACTATATCTATATTTGTGAGGATTATGTAATATGCATTTACACATTGTTACCCATACCTGCACCATACTTGTCATCTGTTATAGGCTCTATTTCATTTTTTTAAAAAAAAATTACTTCAAATTTAAATTCTATCCCTAGCCTTAAAGCAATTATTGGTTACTTTTTTTCCCCTTTAATTCCAAATTGCACGAATAGACCGGATTTAAAGAAATTATAGTTTGTAAGAGCCTTATAATTTTTCATTGAAATTTTAGAACTATGTTAATAGATAAGGGCAATTAGCTTAATTTATAATTTGCTAATGAGTATAATGGGTGTGGTTTAAGGTGAGACAAAATATTTTTATCTCTATACTTGCTTCATACCTGTTGTTGCTGGAATCCGTCCTCCGACTCGAGCACGGTCGAGCTTCAGATTGGACTCCCTCCTGGGCGGACCTGCAAAACAGTCCTCATGCGAGAGGCATTGGGGGTGGCCCTCTGCAGATGACCCTCCGACGCTCAAGTCAGTGGAGATCAACAACAAACAAATGTTGGGAGAAGGCTCTCGCTGAAGAGTCCCTCCAGGATGGCCTTTTGGGAGCTCTGAGCAGAGCGTTAATGGCGGAAAGGGGGTGAGCAAAGATGGAGTGAGAGTAATGCCCTTACCTTAGAGAATCTAGGACTGTGCTATTTATAGGCGATCACCTGATTCTTTGGGCGCGTCATAGGAGGTCTGAAAGTTATTGGGATTCAAGGTTGATTCGAATCAGGCTGTTGTGAGGCCGGTAGGATCCGTATCCGGTTAGCTAGAAGATCGACGATCAAAGGGGGCTATCCGATGCTTTGAGATTTAGCGATCATATAGGCTCTAGGCCATTTCCGGTAGTATAGGCATGATTGCCTATGTGGATCCTTGTTCGGTCATCGTGGTTCCGTAGAGGTGCTGATATCGCTCAGGCAGACCGAGTTATGGATCGCTCAGGCTTGGGCCGATAGATATGGATCACTTGAACCAGGACCGAGAGATAGGGATAGCTCGACTAGCGAGGCATAGAGATCGCTCGGGCTGAGGCCGAGAGATAGGGATAGCTCGGCTAGAGCCGAGGGATAGGGATCGTTCGGACTAGGATTGAGACATATGGATAGCTCGGCTAGAGCCGAGAGATAGGGATCATTCGGACTAGGACCGAGACATATGGATAACTCGGCTAGAGCCGAGAGATAGGGATAGCTCGGCTAGAGCCGAGAGATAGGGATCGTTCGGACTAGGACCGAGACATATGGATCGCTCGGCCTAGGACCGAGACATAGAGACGTAATCTGTACCCGAGGAATCCTTGGTTCGCCGAGGGGCTAAGGTGCCTCGATCCACCGAGGTATAATGGTTGGCTTATTTCTTGCGGGTACCATGCAGTGAGTGGGAGTCAGGGCTGTACCTAACCCCTTGCATGGTTATCAATGCAATGGCAATTTTATCCCTCAACACATGCTCCCACTCCCTAGTTCGAAGCGTAGGTTCGGGCGTAGGGAGTATAGCCCCAGGTGGCACGATCCGGATGGAGGGATCTAGATTTGACAGCCTGTGTAATGATGCCCTAATTAATGTCACGCGGCCGCCCTGCCCTTACGGGACGGATCCGCGTTACTTAGGGACAACGGTCGGGAAAGTGCCATGTAGAAAATCTCGATTTTCATAGCACCTGCGATGGCAGTTCCAAGTACCTTGGTTGAGATGCCTTATCTTCCTTTTGAAGTGATTTCTTTTTGGGGAAAGCAAAGTCGAAGCAGCGCCATTCCTGTCTGCAGCGCTTTCTCGTTTCTTCTTGGAGAATTTCGTTCCCCTGCTTCTTCTATAACCCCATTCGGTGTCCCTTTTGACCTAGCATCATGGTGAGTCCCAGCGACATTGTTTCAAAGATTATTGCCGAGGACTTGGGGAGAATATGCCAGAAGTATGGCATTCCTTCAAATGTCCTTTTACGATAGCCGAAACCTGAGCACAGGGTCTTGCAGGAACTAGATCACGGGATTTCTCTTTATGAAGACAGCCTGAAGGCAGGCCTCCGATTTCCTTCATCCCTTGGTGAAGGAGATTATGAGGTTTTACAACATATGCCCAACAATGGTGGCTCCTAATAGCTGGCGCAGTATTATCGGGTTTATCTCGATGTGTAGCCAGGTTTAGATAACAGCAACTCTTCCCCTGTTCCGTGCTTGTTACTATCTGATGTCTGGGAGGAACTCGGAGTGGTCCTATATTGGACCTCGGAGATCGTTCAAGATGATAACGGATAAGCCATCATCCATAAAGGAGTGGAAGGTCTGATTTTTTATTACCGCAGGGAATATCGGCTCCGACTTTTCGCAGGGATGGGGCAACTTTGTCAGGGACATGGAAGCGCATCCAGCTCTATTCGAACAGGAGAAGAAGGATCTAGACATCCTTCGTATGGCCGAGTGTTTTTGGCTAATGACTTACTGTCGGAGGAGGCTCTTTTCTCCGCTGGGCTTAGCCCCATCGACACACAAGGTAAGTCCTCTCCTTTTCTCCCTTTCTATTGATTTTATTAGAGCAAGTATATCTCGGTTTGATTGTTCGCCCACTGTGCTTGCAGCCAAGAGATCTGCGCTGGTAGACCATATAAAGAAGGAGTTGGGCAAACGCCCAAGAGAGATCGGTAGTGGAGAAAGATGCAAGTCTGAGAAGAAGGTTCGCCTTTCCGAAGAGCGCTCGCTGAAGGCTGGGCGAGTCAAGGTTGGCCCGCACTCCTTGTCACCGAAGAAAGGGAAGGTGGGAGCGCTGGCGGTGAGAGAAGGATTTTCTCAGTTGGGGAAGAAGTTATAGTCGCGACGGAGGAGCAGAGAATAGGGGAGGACTTAGGAAGGATCGCTAAGATCCCTTGTCCTTCGGTGGTGGAGATAGTGGACAGCTCGGACGAGGCTCCGTTGGTCTGTCTGGCAGTTCCCTCTTCTGGAGGTGAGTTATTGCCAGATTCGGCGGAGGTCGGTATCACGAGGGATCCCTCCCCAAGCGAGAAGATGTCTCTAGCTTCGGCAGGAGAAATGGAGGGGGCGATTGTAGTCGTCGAGGCTCAGGATGAGCCTACCATCGAAGGGCCTCGTTCGGAGGGATTAAGGAGCGGTGATGTTGGGCCGACAGCGGCGGAGGCTCGGGAGGAGTCTCCTGCTGGAGAGATTCCTCTGAAGAGGTGGGAGGAGCTGATGAGAGGATCGAGGCTTTGATGGAACCCGTGGGGGAGGAGCAGACGCTGGTGATCGAGAAAGAACCCTTGAACGAGGGAGGAGAACAAGATAAGAATCTTCCAACCAAAGTTTCTCCCATCGAGGCTTTGGGGATATTGGCGCCTGGGCTAGCTGAGGTATCCAGGAATCCCAGGCCAGAATTTTGTTGAAGGAGGCCAGGTGGTTGAAGGCTTCTCAGCCTAAGGTGGTTCGGACTGGTCCTTCGGACGTGCAGCCCGGTAGTTTGGACCCGGCCATCGAGGTGGCATTCGCTGCCCTGATGAGGTTTGCATTGCACCCGAGCACGGGTCCTTCGGCGAATGAGTTCACGGACCTGGATCTCATCGACGCCGCATTTGGTCAGCGAAATATAGCGAAGGATGTCCATCTCCTCCCTAAAATCGACAATCCCGCCCTTATGGAGCTCGCTAGGTTTTACGCCTCCCGGGTGAGTTGCTGTTCCAGAGTAATGGGTGCTTTTTGGTTGACTTGATTGTGCTTTCTTACTTATGTTTTGTTTCACAGGGCACTTTGATCACTAGGGCACTATGCTGGCGCTTGAACCTGGCAACAGGGGCCAGTGTCCAGGCCAAGAGAGTCAGCGCCGAGCTTCGGTTGCGAGCGGATGCATCTGATAAACTCGAACGAGTTCTGGACGTTGCCAACGAGAACTTGGTGAAGGCGAGGGGACTGCATCAGGCCGCCCTCGACGAAGCGTCCAGGCTGAGGCTCGAAGTTAAGGAGCTACGTGAGCTCTGGACGAGGTATGATGAAGCATGCTCGGAGCTTTCACGAATCATATCTAGGCACGCTGGAGAAATGGAAACTGTTAAGAAATAGTTTGGAAAGAGTTGGGACAGGCTAAGGAAAGATGCTGCCGAAGAGAGAAGTCACCTGAATAGAATGCTCGGCGAAACGAAGGAGAAGATCCGGCAGCTACAACATTGCGTCATTGCCAGGGATGATAAGATCAAATGGCACCAGGACAAAATAGCCAAGCTCAACGATGAGCTTTCCCAGTCCAGGAAGAAGCTAGCAATAGGCAGTCGAGAATCAATGACCTTAAGGATAGGATCGAGCAGGTCAAGGCCGATAAGCTGAGGGCCTTCGGCGAGGTGGAATTGACCGAGAGAATAGCCCGGCATGAGGGGGAGGTACGATATCATCTTTTAACTTCCCCTATTTTCTCATTGTTGCACCGACTAATCCTGTGCTTACAGATGGAGAAGGCAAACTCAAGGGTCAAAGTCGATTAGAGACCCTGCAGGAGAGCTGGCGTCGAGTCGCCAGAGGAGCTTGGAGCTCAAAGGTCAGGTCGCTAAGACCGAAAAGCAAGTCACCTCACTTCGGAGTCAGGTTGCTGAGGCTGAAAGGCAACTCGCCCTACTTCGGGGCGAACAGGACGCAACCTGTGCTGAGGCGTTCCAGCTCAGCGTGGAGGAGGTCTGAGCCAGGATATCTCGGGAGCACCCAGAATGGGACCTCTCTTTCCTTGAGGTGGAGGGTTATGACTTGCGGACCCCTAAGACCGAGTTATCAGCAGAGACCAAATATGAAGAGGTCTCGGATATTGACGTAGATGCCCTCCTGGGGGCTGATGCAACTGTAGACTCGGGTGTGGACGGTCGAAAGGGGGAGAGCCATCCGAGTGGCATAGGGGCGCCCGAGGCTCATCGATCGGCCATCTTCAAAGTGGGCGGACCGAGCCATATTTCTCCAGTGCTGGCCGCTGATGCCCATGAGGTCGGGCTCGTGCCCTGATAACTGAGGGTCGATTCGGATTCTGTATTATCTTTCTCTTTGTTGGCTGTCTATAGAAGACTTCAATGAAATTTAAAAATTTTTTTGTCTTTATTATGTGCCTTTTTTCCTCTTTTCCGTTATTTCGAGGATATTTAGTTCGAAGGAGTCCGACATATCGAAGGGAGTCTGATCCCAAGATGGGGGCGCCTCTCGAGCGCCTCGTTACTATTTATTGATCCTCTTCGGTGAGGGGGCGCAACTCTTTATTTTCTGCGAGTGCCCACTGAGGCGGTGACGCGTGGCGAGTTTCCACGATAGTGATGTTGGAGTTGATAGCTCGAGCGATCGAAATACCAACCAGAAGTAGTTTAAATACGGATGAAGGGGATGCCATCATTAATCACTTCTTCTGTTAACCTCCCGAGATTTAGGGTAGTAGGATGGCTTCTGAAAATGAAGGGGGGTCAACTGGGGTGCCAATAACAGCGATAATGGCCGCAGGGGGCAGGTCCCTCCGCGAGGGGCCCCCATAGGAGCTGCGTTCCGATAACCATCGATAGGGAGGATCTGTTGTTGATGCTCGCGGACCGCGACCAACTCCGGAAGATGGTCGAAGAATATTTGGCCATCTTCACGAGGGAGCACGAGCTCCTTCGTCAATCAACAGTCGGTTGGAAGGGCGGGTGGTGACTCTTCAGCAACAAATTGCTATTCTCACCGCCGAGCTAAGTTTGCGGGGTGGGGAGAGCTCGGCAACGCCCGGTGGAGACGATAAGCCCTAATGAGGGCTCGTGTGTCTTTTTCTTTTCTTTTTATGATGAACATAAAAGAATTTTTGTAACTTTCGTGTTCGCTACCATTTTCGAAATGTTCGTTCCCATCATGTGAGTCTTACGAACGAACCACCCCCTTAGGGGATTTCTAGTGATATTGTCGAGACTAAGGTATGGTGTCCCCGTTTTGCTGAGGCAAGGGGAACTCATAAGTTCAAGTCGGAGTGTAGTATATCGCTCGGTTTTGTCGAAGCATAAGGAATGTCTGTTAGCGTTGGGGCGAGAGTAGCTATCCCAGTTTGGACCGGGGGATAAGGGAACGTTCGGCTTTTACCGAATCAAAAAGAGATACCTCGGTTTTTTCTGAAGTAAGGAGACTATCTCGGCTTTGAGTCGAAGCAAAAAGCGATGTCTCGGTTTAGGCCAAAATATGACAGATGGTTCGGCTTCGGGCCGAAGCAGGAGATATCGACGTGTCTTTATTGAGGAGTACTTGGCTTCTGCGCCTTTTTATTGCTCTGCCAGCGCTGTCTTTTTCATGGCGAGTTGGCTTTATATGGGGGACAAGCATCCGGCTTTCATTGGGGACATCTTTTTCAGTGGGAATTTTCCAGCTCGTCCATATCTCGAAGATTTGCAGGGTTTTTTTGCATTTAAGGCTCTCGATTCGAGATCATGGGAAGATCTTCTGCCTTCCATAATGACCTGAGGGGTATGCTCGGTGCGCTCTGATGTGTATCTTCTTGTCCCGGTGCACCACGTGGCACCACGACTTTGCTATTTCGAATTTTTAAGGGTTCCTTCCTTAATGGTTGCTCCCGCCCGACTGCCTATAAAAAAGGGGGGAGCAGACGGTGCATAAGCACTTTTCAAAGCCTTTTCTCTTCATAACTCAGAGATATGTTCATGGCTTTTTCTTTGAGGCCAAGAGCGGAGAAGTCGAGTTGTTTTCCTTTTGGAGGTTGGCCTGACCCGGATAGCTGGAGTGATGGAGGAGCTGCTGAAGAGCGAGCAGTCCTTAAGGGAGGAATTCTTGGAGGTCATATGGGGAGCGCATGGGAGGCCTGCAGAAGTCATATGGGGAGCGCACGTATGTGCTTCCTGTGTGTTGTTTGTTACTGGTCATGGGGATTACAGGAAATGCATGACATACGTGCCCTCCATGACTAGCATGAATTTCACCCCCTCCCTTAGCTTGAATCCCTCAGTTCACCCATCTAAGGAATCTTTCACCATGTGAAGAGAGAGGAGGGATGTGTGGGTCTGCTGGTTCCTTGCCTATGTGCTTGGACAGTGGCTAGCAGACTAGCATCCCACTTGGGGGATGCCCCATTGGCATAAGCATCCACGGGCCCTTGGCCTGGTCATGATCCCTCAACATGCTCATCCGAGGGATTTGTAGATAGCTTGCTTTGTTCTTCGGGATTAACCAGTGGCTTAACAGAGCCTGTCTGGTTTCTCTGATTTTTGGGGTCGGAGGTAAAGACATCGTTATCGACCGAAGTTGCTCAGCCGAGCTTTTTACTTGCTTGTATTTCCTGCACTTTGACGCACTTGTAATACCTCTTCAGAGGTTGTATTTCTCATCGATTAACGGAATAAAGAAAGTTTTTTGTTCTTTCTTCTTTTTTCAAATGTTTGAAGATGTTTGCTTTTCCCTTTTGGCATGACCATGCAGTCTTGCTCGTTTTAAGCATACCGAGTCATGCTCGGCTCGTAAACCTTCGATTGTGCTTGGGTAGCACTGCCTTCGTTAGGCATTTTCATAGTGTTTGACCCCCTTCAGAAGAGGCACTGGTCTCTGTTCAAGTCAGAGGGAGGCCTGGGCGACCTTACCGATTCATAAGATAGGCGCGGCCCGATAAAAAGGGGCTAAGTAGGTCTTTCCCTAAGGAGGAGAGACTTGCATAACTCTGCTGATGGACAGAGAAGGGATTGCTTATTTGTGCCGAAGTACGATAAAATGTATCAGCTGCGCTAAAAAGTCTGAGAAATTAACCGGCCTTGCTGTTACCGCAGAATCGCCGGGGCCACTTGGCTTTATCCAAGGCTTCAAAGATTAACAAGAAAATCGGCTTTGGCCGAGGGTTCTGATAGTAAGAGATGCACTTCGGCTTTGGCCGAGGCTTTTGATAATAAGAAATGCGCTTTGGCTTTGGTCGAGGCTTTTGATAATAAGATATGCACTTCGGCTTTGGCCGAGGCTTTTAATAATAAGATATGCACTTCGGCTTTGGTCGAGGCTTTTGATAATAACATATGCATTTCAGCTCTGACCGAGGCTTTTAATAATAAGATATGCACTTCGGCTTTGGCCGAGGCTTTAGGAACCGTAGAGTGTATACTTGGTGGCACCATGGTACGGGGAACATTGCTCGGCCCTGCCGAGGTTTGGAGATTGTTTGGAGATCACTCGGTTCAGTCGGGGCTCGTAAGCTGCCCGGATTCGACCGAGGCTTTTACGCCGTTTGGCCCGACCGTGGCTTGTAAGCTGCCCGAATCCGGCCGAAGGCTTGCAAATCACTTGGCTCCCAGCCGTACTGGGAGTGCTCGGGCATACTGAGTCTTCGTGGAATAGGACCCGGCCCAACCGAGGTACAAAGATTTAGCTTGGCCCCCGGGCGTACCGGGAGTGCTCGGCCATACCGAGTCTTTGTGGAATAGGACTCGGCCCAGTCGAGGTACAGAGATTTAGCTTGGCCCCCATGCATATCGGGAGTGCTCGGCCATACCGAGTCTTTGTGGAATAAGACTCGACCCAGCCGAGGTACGGAGATTTAGCTTGGCCCCCGAGTGTACCGGGAGTGCTCAGCCATACCGAGACTTTGTGGAATAGGACTCGGCCCAGCCGATGTATGGAGATTTAGCTTGGCCCCCGGGCGTACCAGGAGTGCTCAGCCATACCGAGTCTTTATGGAATAGGATTCGGTCCAGCCGAGGTACGAAGATTTCCTGCTCAAGGAGGCAACTCGGTCGTGCTAAGAATTGGTAAGCAGCATCTGTTTTTCATTATGACTTTTTGGAAAAATGATTGTAGCGATCATGCCGCGGAACATAGAAACAAGATGCCAAAACTGTAAACGGGGCAAGTCTATAGAAAGCGTACCCTACTGGTGGTATATGCGGAGATTGTCTGAATTCCTTGTCTGGGAAATAGATTTTCGTTCAGATCCTAGAGCTTGTAGGTACTGGGCCCGATGACTTCTGCCACTTGATAGGGGCCTTCCCAGTTCGGAGACAGCTTTCCTTGTTCCAGTGGTTTGGAGACGAATGCTTTTCGGAGGACAAGATCACCGGGCGAGAAGGATTTCCCTTTGACTTTGGAGGCGTGATAGCGAGCCACTCTTTGTTGATAGGCAGCTACTCTGATCCAAGCTTTCTCTCTGATCTCCTCCACCAGGTCGAGGTTGGTGCAGTGCTCGTCGTTAGTCTCCTCCGAGTAGCTCTCCACCCGCGGAGAGGGGAGTCCTATCTCCATGGGGATGACAGCTTTTGTGCCGAAGGCTATGCAAAATGGAGTCTCGCTTGTGGAAACTCTCTGGGTGGTGCGGTAGGCCCAAAGGATGTGGTGAAGTTCGTCCGCCCATCTGCCTCGGGCTCTGGCAAGCCGAGCCTTGATCCCTTGAAGTAGGGTCCGATTAGTTACTTCGGCTTCTCCATTGGCTTGTGGATGCCCGACTGATGTGAGGCGGTGATAGATTCCATGCTCCTCATAGAACTCTCGGAACTTAGGGTTATCAAACTGCTTGCCATTGTCGGTGATGATGGTATGCGGGAGGCCGAAGCGACAAATAATCGATCTCCACACGAAGTCCTTAGCTCAAGCTTCGATATCTGGGCAACTGCCTCGTCCTCGACCCACTTGATGAAGTAATCAATGGCGAAAAATAAGAACTTTCTCTGTCCTGTAGTGAGGGAAAACGGGCCAAGAATGTCCATTACCCACTTAGCAAAGGGCCAAGCGGAGGAAATAGGGACCAAGCTGGCGAAGGGGAGCCTCTAACATTAGAATGCCTCTTATAAGGGTCGCAAACTTGGACAAGATCGTCAGCATCCTTTTGCATGGTGGGCCAATAATACCCCTGGCGCAGCACCTTGTGGCATAAGGATCGGCTCCCCAGGTGGTTGCCACAAATTCCCTCATGCACTTTCCGAAGAGCATAATCAACCTCAGATGGGCAAAGGCACTTAAGCAGCGGCATGGAGAAGGACTGCTTATACAGTTGATCATCGATCAGCTCATAATGGGTGGCCTACAACTTCAATTTTCTTGCTTCCCTTCGGCCGGCTGGGAGCAACCCGTCTTTAAGATACTTAAATATGGGGTCGAACCAGGATAGTTCGACCTCGATCTGCATCACTCGGCCAGCCTTCGCGATGCTGGGCTTTTCCAAAATCTCTAGAGGAAACTTTCGCTCATAATCCATCGATTCGGTGGTTGCCATACGGGATAATAGGTCGGCGTGTGCATTCTCGGATCTTGGGATCTGAATGACTTCAAACTCGGGGAAATGGGAAAGTAAGTTCCACACCTCTTGAAGATACCGAATCATGTTCGGCTCCCGGCCTCGAACTCGCCCCGCACGTGACCGGCCACCAACTGAGAGTCGGTAAAGGCGTTCAACTTCTTCACTTTAAGGTCATGGGCAATTCGAAGTCCAGCGAGCAGAGCTTCATACTCGGCTTCATTATTGAAGGCTGAGAAGGAGAAGCGGATGCCGTATTCAAAGGTTGCCCCCTCTGGGCTGGTGAGGATTAAGCCAGCACTGGAGCCATTGGCATTAGATGATCCTTCGATGTGGAGCAGCCATGGGGCAACAGATCTCGGATGCTTAGAGGAGTCTGGAGTGGAGCCATCCTTGGGGATAGTGCATTTGAGGAGGAAATCAGCTAGAACTTGAGCTTTGATGGCCGAGCGAGGTTGGTATCGGATGTCATGCTCGCTTAGCTCAACGGCCCATTTGGTCATTCTCCCTGATGTCTCCGGACGATGGACCATCGCTTTGATGGGTTGGTCGGTCAGGACCATTACAGAATGTGCTTGGAAATACGGTCGCAGCTTCTGGACCAACGTTACTAGGGCCAAAACCAACTTCTCGATCCGTGTGTACCTTGTCTCGGAGTAGTTTGCTGACATAATAGATTGGTTTTTAGGTCTTGTTCTTTTCTCTGACCAATACTGAGCCAATGGCACCATTCGAAATTGCTAAGTACAGGAACAACATTTCCCCCAAATTTGGACTGCTGAGGAGGGGTGGAGAGCCGAGATACCTTTTGAGGTCCACGAACGATTTCTGACATTCGGGAGACCATTGAAAATTCTTAGCTGATCAGAGAGCTTTGAAGAAAGGGAGGCATCTCTCGGCTGACCGAGCCATAAAGCGATTGAGGGCCGCGATCCTCCCAGTCAGGCGTGGACATCCTTGACGGACGCTGGAGGCGCCATTTACTGAAGGGCCTGGATCTTTTGCGGATTGGCCTCAATGCCTCGCTAGGAAACCATGAAACCTAGGAACTTCCCAGAATTGACGCCGAAGGCGCACTTAGTCGGGTTGAGCTTCATTCGATACTTTCAGAGCATCACGAAGCTCTCCAAAAGATCCTCAATGTGCTGGGATGCTTCTTTGCTTTTGACCAGCATGTCGTCGACGTACACCTCTATGTTACGGCCGATCTGCTCCTTAAAGACCTTTTTAACTAGCCTTTGGTAAGTAGCACCTGCATTTTTAGACTGAAAGGTATGACACGGTAACAATAAGTACCTCGGATCGTTATGAAGGCAGTCTTCTCTTCATCCTTGGGTGCCATTCGGATTTGGTTGTAGCCCGAATAGGCATCCATGAAGCCAGCATTTGGCGACCCAAAGTAGCGTCTACAAGCTGGTCGATCCGAGGGAGAGGGAAGCAATCCTTCGGGCATGCTTTGTTGAGGTTGGTGAAGTCGATGCAGATCCGCCACTTGCCGTTCGACTTCTTCACCATAACAACATTTGACAACCAGCTATGATAGTTTACCTCCCGAATGAAATTTGCCTTGATAAGCTTGTCGACTTCTTCCTCAATAGCCTTCTGTCGCTCGGGAGCGAAGCTCCTTTTCTTCTGCTTAATGGGCCGGGACATCTCGTCCACATTGAGACGGTGGACAAGAATGTCTGGGCTGATCCTTGGCATATCAGAGGCGAACCAGGTGAAGACATCAGCATTTTTTCGAAGAAAGTCGATCAGCTCCAGCCAAGGTTTTCCCTTCAGTAGCGATCCGATCTTTATAGTTCGGTCGGGCCGGGCTTCGTTCAGCGGTACCTCCTCCAGCTCTTCGGCTGGCTCTTCTCAATTCTCGACAAAATCCTCCCGAGCATCCAGCCCGTCAACCTCAGGCAGTTTGGACTGAAGGCTAGTGACGAAGCATTGTCGAGCCATAGCTTGGCTTCCTCGAACTACCCCAATTCCCTGTTCGGTAGGGAACTTCATGACTAGATGCGGGATGGAGACAACAGCTCTAAGGGACATTAGGCCGGGTCTCCCAAAGATTGCATTGTAGGGTGACCGAAGCTTGGTCACCAGGAAATCTGTGTGAACAGTGGCAACACAGGGCCAAGTTCCTGCTCGGACCATCAAGGTCACGACTCCCTCTGGGGTAATAATATCGCCGGTGAACCCCATTAAGGTGGAGTCCACAGCTCGGAGACTCTCCATGAGCAGTTTCATTTTCGCAAATACATCGAGGTACAGAACATTGACAGAGCTCCCACTATCAATAAGAATTCGACTTACATCATAATTGTTTAGATTGAGAGATACAACCAGTGTATCATCATGCAGGAACTGTATCTTCTGGAGATCATCATTGGAGAAGGAGAGCTCATCAGTCCGTGCTCTCTTTGGTGCAGAATCTTCTTCTTCATCCCGCTGGCCCGACGGACTACCGACCGCCTCGATCACATTGATGTGGCCAACAACCGAAGGATTTGGAGGAGGAGGCTGCTGAAGCTTGGGCTGGCGGTTACCCCCATTTCTTGGCTCGGGCGCTCCCTGAATTGGTTCAGTGTGCCCCGCTCGATGAGCCTCTCGATTTCATTCTTCAACTGCCAGCATTCTTCGATGTCGTGGCCATGATCCCGGTGGTAGCGGCAGTACTTGGTGGGGTCTCTCCGAGTTGCATTCCCTCAAAGATGAGGTGGTTGAGGGAGTTAGCACTCTGTCTCCATGAGGATCTGCGCCCTCGGGCAGTGAGCGAGGTGAACCGGTTGAACCTCCTAGGCGGGCTCCGAGTGCGATTCCTTGGCGGCGACGGAGGAACCCTTTGGCGGCGAGGTGGGCTCAGCTGATGGACAGATCGGTGTTTGTCCGAGCCCTTGGACTTCTTCTTTCTTGCCAGCTCGGTGCGGGCAATCATCCGTGATTCCTCGACTCTAGCATACTTGTCCGCCAGGGTGTTGGCCCAGATGGCAACCCAAGAGGGGGGGGGTGAATTGGGTTCTTAAAAATTTAAGACTTTTTTTTAATTTTAATTGATTAGTTAACAAGATGTGCAAGTGAGAGGCTAACTAAAATTAATACACAAGCAAATAAAGAGAGATAGATATAGAGAAAATTAGGCACGGCAAACACAAGGCAATTTTATAGTGGNCGGGCGGACCCCCTGAGGGTGGAAGGGAAGGCGTGGCAGAGGGTCGCATCTGATGCCCCATGGAACATCATGATCGATCGAAAGCTACTGAGGTGGTCGTCGGGATCATAGGATCTGTGATAAGGCTCGATAGCGGGCAGCTTGACATGGGAGGGAATCAGTTCCCCCATGATCTCTTTGAAGAAGGGAATGCCCTGCTCCGCCTTATGCTGAAACGGACGGGCCTGCTTGGCAGCGTCCAACTCTATGCGCATCTCCCGGATCTATCAGCGGATCTCCTCCTCGGGAATAGCAGGAGGAGTTGGGCGAGGAGAATGTGGAGACGGTGTCGAGTCGTGGCGAGAGAACATCGGAGAGAGGGATCGGGCCCATCGAGATCTGGGGAGATCCTTGCTATAGACCCCTTGCGGGGCTGGCCCAGCTCCCTTAGGACGACGAGGAGGGTCCGCGACTCCATGCGGACCGGAAGAAGAGATTGCTGGGGGAATGGGTATCGCGGCCTCCTCAGTAAGGTGCGGGGTAGGAGCAGCCGGATGGGGAGCTTCACGGCATCCTTGAATCAGATGGGTCAGAGTTTGGACCTACTGGACCAGTGTGGCAAACTGATCCTGGGTCACTGGGGCTGTTGGTGGAGACGGAGTCTCAACTGGTGGCGGCGGCGGTGCTACACTGCTCACCGAATCAGGTCTTTGGGAGACGACCTGATCCCGGGCTTCAGAAGTAGCCCTTCTTCGATTGGCCATTGGAGGGGTTCTCTTCAAGATCGAGATCCTTATCTTCTTCTTTTTTTCAAGTTTATGGGACTTGAAGGCCCTTCCTCTAGCGCCAATTTGTTGTTGCTGGAATCCGTCCTCCTACTTGGGCGTGGTCGAGCTTTGGATTGGGCTCCCTCCTGGGCGGACCTGCAAAACAGTCCTCACGCGAGAGGCGTTGGGGGTGGCCCTCTGCGGAAGACCCTCCGATGCTTAAGTCAGCGAAGATTAACAATGAACAATTATGGGGAAAAGGCTCGCGCTGAAGAGTCCCTTCAGGGTGGCCTTTTGAGAGCTCCGAGCATAGCTTTAATGGTGGAAAGGGGTGAGCAGTGATAGAATGAGAGTATTGCTGAGAATGCGTCGAGAACGCCCTTACCTAAGAGAACCTGAGACTGTGCTATTTATAGGCGATTACCTGATTCTGTGAGCGTGTTGAGATCTGAAAATTGTTGGGATTCGAGGTTGATTCGAATCCGACTGTTGTGAGGCCGGTGGGATTCATATCTTGTTAGTTAGAGGATCGATGGCCGAGAGGGCTATCCGGCGCTTCGAGATTCAGCGATCATATAGGCTCTAGGTCGTTTTCGGTAGTGTAGGTATGATTGTCTATGTGGATCCTTGTTCGGTCATCATGGCTCTGCAGAGGTAGGTGCTTGCGTGCCTCGGTCGAGTCAAGGTATGGAGAATGGCCTGATCCGTCGAAGTATGGGAAGGCTCAGTTTGCCGAGACATCTGATGACTCGGTCCACCGAGATATGACAAAGGAGTAAGCTGGGCGTAAGGGCGATTTGATTTTGCAGAGGTGTGGATATCGTTCGGGCAGGTCAAGTTATGGACCGCTCGAGCTAGGGCCGAGAGTATTAGAGTAGTAAATCATTAAAAATATGATGTATTTATTAATATATTTTCTTCAATATTAGTTGCATTATATTTGATATGCACTCCTTGTAGGCATATATGGATGAACTATTATCACATACCACACAACCATTAAAGGAGGGAGGGTCCACGCTCAATCCTTCACCCGACCGCATCTTCTTAGAGACTTTTGGTGCACAACCAAACGATCGTAGAGTTTACGGTCTGGGTGCCAAAGCTTCTGCATTCTTCTTCCAACGTAGTTCCTCTTCTTTCAATCAGGGTGGCATCGGCAATTACGAGCAGATTGAGCATTCTATTGTGGAAGGTGTGAGACCAGAGATGATGACGAAGATCGTAGACATCCGATGGGAATAGCGAGAGGAGCGCATTCGCTGAGCAGCAGTTAGAGAAGATGCGGGAATTGGTCATGTATATGTTGCAGTCATGCATGGTTCTAGATCACATTCACTTCTCAAGGGAATATTATCCAATATATATAATTAATGTGTGATTTCAAAACAACTCACATGAGGATATATTTATTGCTGGAACCTTCCAAGTACATGAACTTTATTTTAACATGGATTATTCCGAGAATAACTCCAATGGTTTATTTTGGGCGTGCTACTAGACATGATGCATGGTTCTCGATCGCATTCACATCTCTCAAGGGAAGTTGATCGGGTAGACTGGTTGTCTATTTGGGTAGAAGAGCCCAAAATTTTGCTCCGGTCCCTCTGGCTTCTGGTTCTCATTAAACATCTCAAATACGTAGGTCTCTATTGCCGTTCCAGGTCTCCTTGGCGTCCCTTGACACACATGGTCTATCAAATTCTGATTGTAGGTCCTTGCGTTGTCAACACTAGCTCCAAGTGATCCACCAGCAGATGGCCAGCCGCTCTCTGACACCACGATCGGCACATTAATATTGGACCCTCCGATCTTCTCGATTGCCACGTGAAGTGCATCCACCAATGTATCGAAGAGGTTCCGATAGTTATACGGTCCATCTTGTATGACCGGGCTTTGGGAAGTAAACGTGGGATAGTCTGTCCCGATATGGTTCGGATCGCCAACGTAATGTCTGTAGGTGTACAAGTTTACTAAGAGGGGAGCTCCATTGCTGGCCAAAAACTCAAGTATTGGTCCAAACTGTGCTGCAGTGCCAGAAGGAAATCTACTAGATGAGGGATTTCTTCAAGGATTTGACAGCATCAGGATTTGCAGCAACAAGATCTTCAAGGATTTGCAGCCAACAGAATCTTCAAGATTTGCAGCAACAGGCAACAGAATCTTCAAGGATTTGCAGCAACGCCATCTTCAAAGATTTTTTGGTATATTAATTTTATTATTTATTTTATTTATTTATTTTTTAATTTTTAACTTTTGTGGGGGATTGTTGACTTTTGACCCATGTTAAAAGTTAACAATTAAAAAAAAAAGTGGTAAGCGTGGGACGCACGCTCGCGACGAGCGTTTGCGGAACGCTCGCAGCGAGCGTTCGCGAGCGTTCGTGATTTCTGGAAACGCTCGAGCGTTTCCAGAAATGAAAGATTTTATAAATCAAAATTAAAGACTACAACGATAGTGATTCTTGTCAAATAATTAAAGATATAGTGACCAAAATTTAACTATTAGTCATGCTAATTAAGAGCAAGCACAAAAATATTAATCACGAGAAATAGAAAATGTGTTTATTTTGATATATGGGCATAATTTAGGCATTTTATTAATTCTTAATATCTAATTTGGTATGTACTTAATAAAATTAACAAAATGGTAACTCATGTGATACGTAAGAATTAAAGATAATAATGATAGTGGTAATATAATTAAAGATGTAATGGTAACCTTTTTATTATTCATGCCAATTAAGTGTAAATGAAATATTAATTATAGGCAATATAAAATGTGCATATAAGATATAAAGTTGTCATTTAGATTTTTTCTTGTGGTTTGCCAAATCTATAGATGGTAGGATCTAATTTTATTGATTTTTAATACTATAATAAAGATAGTAAGCCAGTTGGCATAGCCAGTTATTGCTTACCTGTCACCCAAGAGCATTAATTGTATTGCCAATTTGCCATCTCAAAGAGCTCCTCAATCCTTTTATATAAACAACTAGCTCCCCATTTTTTCTTCTCATATCATCTTCTCTTCTTTTACGCTACAATGGAGTGCTATCAACGAATGCTTCCAATTATGCTCTTGCTCTTGCTCCTCCTCGTAGCTCTTGGTTTTTTGCTTTCCTTTTATCTCCCTCTTTCTTTTTATCTTCTTTCTCATAGTAGCTTGTTGTAGAAATTTTAGTCAATTTTATGTATTTAACAGCCGCATATGCGAGATTGACCTAGTTCTAACTATAACTTCACTACTTCTTAACAGATATAAAGATGAATGTGGTGGAGGCAAAGTTGTGTGATCTTACAATTCCTAACCCAAACGACGTATGTGATGGCGAATTAGGATGCGAAAATCTGTGCAAGAGTTATGGGTACACAAATGGAAGTTGCGAGGGCATTTCCCGTACCATATGCTATTGTATCAAGCCTTGCTAATTGTCTCAACCCCGTGTTGACTGGAGATGATTATGTGGTTTGGGGCCTTTTGAATAAACATATACAGCCTTACTCATAAAAATGGTTGGAGACAAGTCATCTAATGATTTTGATATCCTTAATAAGTTTGTTTGTGGTTATGAAAATTCTCGATAAGCTTGATGAGCTAGCTTTTATTTTATTTTTTGATTTTGTAGGGCTTTGTAAGCATTGAAGAATATGGCCGAAACTCTAAAATAGAAGAGGGAAAAAAGAGGCTTTGCTACTTCTATTAGGAGATTGGATCGCTCAATTATCCTTAAGATCATAGATTTTAACTATGCTACATCAGCCAACATCACTTTGACTAATTAAAAAAAATCAGCAAATAAAATACAAAAGATATAAGATGTTATAAAAAAAACAAAAGGATATCATTGCAAGCTCTTTTTTTACTAGAATGCCATTGATTGGATTGGATCTGGGTATTGTTTAAACCAAATCCGACCTATGCCGGGATTCCAGTCAAGATTTGATTTGTGTACCCACCCATTAAGATAGAATTTGAGCTAGATTGGGTTTGGATTTGAGTTGGGTTGCGTTCCAAGTCTTCAATTGCTATCATTATTTTAATGCTTAATTCCCTTCAGTAGACTTATTTAGGTCTATAGATTGGTTGTTAAGGATATTCATTTGCAGATTTAAAACTCAATTACGATTAAGCCATATTAATATCAATGCCATTATTATTGAAAATCAAAATTGGTAACATTTTTAATTTATTCTATTTATTATTCAAATCATCATTAAAATTCCTATTAAATATAATGAATGGTGCACATTTTGTTATCTTATATAGGATCCTAACCACGATTGGGTGTCTCTCAAATTCTGATTCGTTGGGTTAGGTTTGGGTATTGCTCGATCTTACTTCGCCATGAATGTTCCAATGGATCTAAAAGATTCTTATGGACCCTACTTGAATTTTATAACTCGTGGGGACTCAATTCTAAACCAACGGATTGAGCTAAAAGAAGTGCTTTGAATCCATGTTTCACGTGTCTCAATCTAAACATGATCGAATTGCAAGTCCAATGGCAGCTATGGATAAGAAGTGATGGTCTACCAATAGTGGTGGCATGAGAAATGGTAATATATAAAAATATAAAATAGGTTTTGGTGGTGGTCATAATAAGAAATAGATTATTTTAATGGCTTGAAACTTGGGTTAATCCAATGTGCCACCCCTACATGCAAAGTCGATCATTGCAGGCATTATATTTACATAGTATATCCCATATCCATTCACGTGGCATATATCATGGCTTGAACTTGAATTTTTTTCTCATAATGATTTTTCTATGTGATGGGTTGATAATTTTTCAACTCATTGAATAGAGACAACTCAACCAGATTATGATGCTGTTATTAATGCCTCCTTTTTTTTCTTCTCTCTTCTCCCTCAAGCATGCAGGCGGATTCAACAGGCTGAGGTTGATCATTGACTCTCTAGAGCATGGAATGACTATAGATCAACCTACGAATGACTATAGATCAACCTACGATGGAGTGCATCTATTACCCGAGCATACCATCTATGTGAATTAAAAACTAAATTAGGTAGATAAGCTATGGTTTTCTTAATTTCTTTAAGTACATTAATTTCTTTAATTCCTTGAACGAAAAGAATAGAAAGCATATCAGATCTACCGATCGGGATTAGGACTTCGAAAATCACCAACTGTAGAGATTTCATTTTTAAAAGTTTGCACCTATCTTAGATAGAGAAGAGTATGTGCTGCGAATTAGCATCTTGTTATTGGAGCAATTTATCTAGACACTTGGATTGATTGGGAATGAATCAAGAGTAATATGCCGAACAAATTCGAAGTAATAGACAGTGAATGATAATTAATTATATAAATAACTGGTCTTCAAATTTTTGAAACCCATAACTTCTAGTCACTTGAGCTCCATTATTATGTGAAACAACTGATTGAATTCTAAAGGTTTGGATGATATAAAATAGGTTACTAATACGATTTAGGCGTAACTAGATTATAACATCTTTATGAATAAAAATGCAGATATTACGTTCTGACCATGTTAGACTAGAATAACACCGCATCTATACTATCTATATAATCCCAAACTAAAATGACCATCTTCCTGCTCCTAACCTTCTCCACTTTGCCCAATGTGCTCTACGTCGTTTTAAGAAATAAGCTATTTGATGGTGCAAAAGAGAGGGTTCACAAAATTGCAAGATAAACATAAGCCCGTCAGCTATTTCAAGGCAAAACTTTCATGAAATAAAATTTTGCCTATCCTCTTGCAATATTTATGAGCTGTGATATTATCAATTTGATGTTTCACACATTTCAAAAAGGAAAAAAAAATAATGCTAAAATGAGATTTATACGTTTTTCTTATTCATAGATAGCATTGTCATAAATGGGCTTGCAGGAGGTGGATTGTGCCTAGATTCGTCATATTTACCGAGAAGCCAATTCGACGGCGGACTGGGTAGCTACTTCTATAGCTCAGCATACAGGATCTTGGACTTGGAGGCCGGGCGACCTCTGCCCTTCTCTTTTACAGCAAATTTTGTACTCAGATATATCTGGGCTGATTTGCACTAGACTAGTGTGATCACCTGCTTGTACCAAAAAATAAATAAATAAATGTACAAATTTTGCCCAGCTACCCCAGGTTGACTCGGAGCATTCTTCCAAATTTTGCCAATCAATCGGGAATTTGATTAGCCTCCTGATAACCGTACTGCTGTTGGACATAATTAAAGAGTTCCAATAAAGCCTTGACATCTCATGCTAATAGCCAAACCATGAAGACAATTCTATCCTCTCGATATAGTAAGGCCGTGAGATTAATAAATTGGCACTCAATGATTAGCTGATGAAAACCAAAAGTTTTAGCAGCAAATTAATAAAGACTCTTGCATAGCACAAGCCTTTGAAATATATAGAGGATGAGGTTTATTGCTTATCATTTCTCATGTCATGGACAGCTAATGCCATATGGAATCTGCTCCCTACTACGATAAATTGATTAGCAAAATCATGTGTCCAAAAGAAAATGCTTATAAGGAATAAATCACAAAACATCAGATATTTGGTTAAAGAATTTTAATGATTCTGAAATTAATGACTCGCTATATCAATTGAAGATCCATAAGCATGAGCTTTTGGCATGATCTGAGGTAAATACCAGATTCCTAATAGAGTAAAAGCTGACAATGTAAGTGTAACGATCCGGGCCCATAGTACGGATCCGTTTTGTTATAAGAAAGCAAGACGATAAGGTCCATACCAACTTGGGCCACCACAGTACAAAACGGATACTATTGGTACCTTATCATTTTGTACTTTCTATTCTACATATAAATCACTCACCATTTTCTCTTCCCATCGATGTGGGACTTTAAGGAGAGGCCTTACAATCTACACCCTTAAAGAGACGACGTCCTCATCGCCAGAGGCATCCACCAGGCAGGCAGGATTCTAGAGGCGGTCCCCACAGGTTCAAAAGATGCTCTCATTTCATGGATGTAGTACTTTGCCCTGTATGACACTTAGCTTCTGCACTTTCGGCTGATGCATGGCTCTGATATAATATTGTAACGACCCGGGTCCGCAGTACGGATCCATTTTATTACAAGAGAGCAAACGGACAAGGTCCACACCAACTTGGACCATCACAGTCCAAAATGGATCCTATTGGTATACCTTATCATTTCCAACTTTCTATTCTACATATAAATCAGTCACCATTTTTTCTCTCCGCTGATGTGGGACTTTAAGGAGGGGCCTCATAGTATTGGTCCAGTCTAAGCTACCCAAGCAGCCTGCTCATGAAAAATGGGCTCATGCTCAATTTTTGGCCATAAAATTCAATTAATTTGTCCTAAATACTATAAAGTATCCAAACTTTTGTGCTGGGTTTAGAATGTGAAAATAAACTGCTACTTAGGCTGGGTTCGGCACGATTCAGCTTAGGTTCGGGTCTGATGCCCCTGGCCAACTTCTTTCCGAAGATTTTACTTGATCTCGATCTTGTATGGTCCATCGACAGTTCTAGTTCCTCTTAATAGAGCTTTCAACTAATGAGATCCAGTCTGCTATGGAACCTTTGCTCGTTTCCGGATTGCCTTAGACTATGGGAACCAAGATAGTCAATTCAGGTATTAAAGCCGCAAACATATATATGCAAGAACTTTCCAATTGAAAATATTTTCACGTTGCTATACTTGACTAGATGTTGCCTATTCATAGAACTGTCGATGCATCTTAAAGAGAAACATGACCAAAGTTGAGCACCTTTCAGAGTTGGATCTGCTTTCAAATTCAGAGCTTGCTTGGTGATATCGATGCAATTCTTCAATGTATGAATATTGATTGGAATATACAATACTCAGTTGTTCATATATATATATATGTATATGTATGTACATGTACATATATATATGTATATGTATATGTACATGTACATATATATGTATATGTATATGTATATGTACATGTACATGTAC
>UESW01003006.1:0-67839 GCA_900491605.1 Calamus simplicifolius | reverse complement strand
TTTTAATATGCCTAAATCACAAGAAAAATCAAGTTTATTTGAGTTTTTCCCTTTAGTGTTGTTTTTAATAATTGAAGTTAACTCCAATGGGTGAGGAGTCAACTCTAGATTGTTTAGAACTTCTGGCGAGTCGACTTCTGCAGAAGAGCGAGTCGATTCCTATAGAAAAATAGAAAGACAATAATTCTGCTTCATGCTGGAGCTGGCTCCTGATTCTTCTCGAACTGATTCTAAGACTATACTTTTTTTGGTTAAATCTTGAAAAATTTATTTTGAGCTTGTTTTAAGTCCGATTTGAGTGCCGTTTGAACCGTTGGATCCTTAAAATTGAGTTCTTCGATTTGGCAAGGTTGTTTTTAAATAATATTACATAAAAATATTAAATTTAAAAGAAAAATAATAAATAGCTATCAAGGGTAAAATAAAGATTTTGTCAAGCTACTATTATTCATGCCTTGGCCCCTAAGTCACTAAAAATATAAAAGGAGAGAGAGAGAAAATTGGCCAGAAAGAAAGAAAGAAAGAAAGAAAGAAAGAAAGAAAGAAAGAAAGAAAGAATGAGGGAAAGAAAGAAAGAAGAAGAGAGAGAATCGGCCAGGGAGGAGGAGGAAGAAGAAGAAGAAGAAGAGAAGAAAAAGAAGAAAGCTTAGGGAGGATCTTGATGGCCGTGCTAGCTTCTAAGGTAAGCTCTAGTTTTTCTAAGCCCAGTATAGTATAGATCTTGCATGAATTTGTTGTTTTTAAGATGATAGCATATGAATATTCGATGAACAAAATAATGAGATGCTTGAGGATTTAGCATGCATATGTGCAGTATTTTAAGGAAACCTTCCAAGCATGAACCCTGATGATGTATGTGTCTATGTGTGATGGCATAGGTCTGGACGATGGTTCCAGGAAGCCAAAGCATAGGAGATGAGCATCAGTTGGGATGTTAGCAGCTAAGATGAGTGGGCTCCTTATCTGGCTATGTAGTTTATTTTGAGATATTCTATGGATATTTTGCTAAAGATCTAAATAGTGCTATGCTAAGCATGATGTTGTATAGGAGGGGTTTTGAAAAATAAGGGGAATGGGAACTAATATATGTGTATATTTTTATAAAAGCATGAGTTTCAAAAGAAAATGAGTCTATAACGTGAGTTAAAGCATAGCATGAGATGCAAGATAAAAACTAAGAGTGAAAAAGAACTGAGGTTTATAAAAGCATAGAAAATTGAGGAAAGAATGAAAGAATGTTATTTGGGGAAAGAATACATGTTTATAAAAAGAACTTGGATATGAGGGAAAGGTATGAAATTGGGAAAAGTGTTGGGATTCATAAAAAGAACATGAACTTGGGAAAAACATAAGTCTTTCCACAAATCTATACTTTTTTTATGAATTTTATAAAAAAAACATGAGATTTGGGAAAAGGATGAGTTGAGAAAAGAGCATGAAACTGAGAAATAGACATGAGCTTCATAACATATCCAAGATTTAAGGATAGATCCTAAGCTTCTGAATGAACACAAGATTAAAAAAAGAGCATGGGTTGAGAAAGGACCATGAATTGAGGTAAGGGTATCAGTCTGAGGAATAACTATGGATTCCATAAAAAGAGTATCAATTGTGAGAAAGAAAGAAAAAAAGCATGAGTTTAAGCAAAATCCAAAGAAAGCATGGGTTCCTGATATAGGTAAAGCATGATATGAGCTTATAGGTATGAATTGATAGCTTAAGTTAAAGTCTATCAAGGTTTTAAAGAAAAAGAATATGCATTGTAGAGGTATGTGGGGGTACCCATATATATATATATATATATATATATATGTGGATGATGATATGAGTCCAATGCATGTGTTTGATAGTATGAGTATCAATGAAAAGCATGAGCTAATAGCATATGTTAAAACATGAATTATGGTAATATGATAACATTTTGATGCAAGCCTATGATATAAAAGGCTTAGTATAATGTTGTATGTGGTTTTAAACCTAAAAAATGAGAACATGGTATATGGAATAATGAAAGCATGAATTGAAAAGCACGAGTTTCAGAAATGTTATAACTTGAGGAAAGTAAAGCATGATATTATAACTTGAGTTAAAGTGTAACAGGAGATGTACAAAGGATATGATTTGAGAATATGTATACATATATAGATATGCTTAATATAAATGTAAAGTACATTGTAAAATAACATATGAGCCTAAGCCTGAGTTTTTAAAGCATGAATTGAACATGTTATTATAGCATGAGTTCCAGTATATGTTTATGGCATGAATTTAAAGCATGTGTACATTATGAGTTTCAAAAGCATAAGTTTTGAGCATGAGTTAAAGCATGAGTTTTGATATGTGGACTTCTAATGCATACATGGCATATTTGCATGATAATGCTTTATAAATGATATGTTTTGATGTATGTATCATATTGAGCATTAGGCAGCTATGTGGCTGATCATCCTATAGACTGTGCTATAGCATGAGCATTACACACTACTATTGAGCTGACATCTCTTTGCAATTTGATTGTATGATAATCCCATGACTAGGGGTGAGTACAAGCTAGACTAGGCCCAATGGGGCAGGTTGCAAGCAGCCCATGGGGGCAGAAATCATAACTCAGTGGAGCTGGTTATTATATAGCCCATGGGGGCAGAGAGAAAACCCAAGGCTTAAGGGTTAAGAAATAAAGTACTTTGCTTAGTGAACCGCATGAGTAAGAGGTACTATTTATGCAGGAATCCTATTTCTAGTCACGCACCTGATGAGAGTATACCTATGAGAGGGCGACTATAGGGTAGTACCTCGAAGGTTTCACACATAGTCCAGTATTATAAAGTTTTAAAAAAATCTTGCATATAGTTTATAAAGGGCCAGTAGGCCAAATACATATCCCAGTAGGGATGAGTTTAAAAGAGAAGTCAGTGGACAAAAATAGATCTCGATGGGGATCAGAGAGATGAGTAAAGAAAGTCTGGGCTGTATAATGAGGATGTATATATATGTTTTATGAAGTATTGCATTATGCACGGAATTTTATAAATGAGTTATTCAAAGAGTATTTCAGTACTGATATATTGTTGCAAGCATAAGCTAAGTTACAAGTTATCTTTTATCATTTCAAAAGATGTAATTATCCATGTACATTGATATTTGAGCATCTGTTGGTACATTATGTGGTTTCCAAAAATTATTTTTCTATTTGATTTGGTATTCATAATTATAAATTTATATTTATATTAATTATGTTGGTCTATGCATGGGATTTTTACTAAGCTATTAGTTCATGCAGTATTTTATTTACTTTTTTTAGATTCACAAAATGAGTAGAGCCAAGATGTAAAAAAAATATGTGCAACAATTCGAGCAGTGTGGAGCCATTATATTGTTTCTGATACATATTGAATCAAGAGAGTTGTAATATAATTAAACAACTTTATTTTATACTATGTTATTCTTCAATTTTAGATACTAATATTGTTATTAATATTATATTATTATAAAATTTAATTAAAAAAAAGAGCTTCACATAGTTTTAGATCCACGATTTAGAGGATGTGTGGTGGTGTCATGTGTTACTCTAAAGTATTAACCATCTCCAATAGCTCAGCAGCTTTCAAAATAATGTTAGTTGTAAGAGTCAATGGTGTGATAAGGGTGATTGGAGAGATAAGGGTGATAACTCTCACAACAATCCAGATATCAATGGTAAGAATATGGGTGATGAAACAAGTTTGACTGCAACAAATTCAAACACCAGTGGTGGTTTTGAAAACTAAAAAAAAAATTACCAACAGGCTGTCATATCTATTATTAGCTTGCTGTCATATCTGTTAGTAACTGATTATTAGCTTTTTCTTTGCCAATTAGTTAGTATATATTTCTTTAAATATGTAACACAACCTACTCTTGTTGAGTGGCATCTCTTAATAAAAAAACTCATTATTAGTGTCTTATTTTCTTTTTGGTATCAGAGCCAGATTTCTTCTTTTTTCTTCTCACCATGACTTATCATTGAATGTCAAAAATTTCGTTACTCTCATACTTACCCCCTCTAACTATCCTCTTTGGCGAGAGCAAGCTTTGGCTCTTACTAAAAGCCAAGACATTGTTGGACACCTCAACAATGAAACCCCACCCCCAACCAGATATGTCACACCTACTACAAACAATTCCCTAGTAGCAGAACCATCCCAAACTAAATTGCCAGATAATTTATTGCTTAGAAAAAATCCGATCGCCTTCTCTAGGGTTGGATAATTGGAACACTCTCAGAAGAGGCACTTGCTTTTATAATTGGCATTGATACAGCACAAGGTGTTTGGGAAACACTTCAAAACTCCAATGCTCAGGATTCTCAAGAACAAAAATTTCATCTTCACCAACAAATTACTTATCTTTGTAAAGAGGATGACAAAACAATCTACGAACACACTCGGGGTTTCAAAGGTCTGTGTGATAATTTGGTTGCCGTTGGCAAACCTATCTCCAACAACAAAAAAGTTTTTTATCTTTTGACAAGTCTTGGTCCCAATATGAAACTTTTACCACAACCATGTTGAAGCCTCCTAGACCAACGTACACTAAGTTGGTTGCTCAACTTCAAAATTTCGACCAAAGATGGAACTGGTTCTCAGGTCGTGTTGATACACAATTCCATCCTCAAGTGGCTTTTTATGGCCAACAACAGTCGTGTTCTGCAAACACTCCCAAGTTTTCATCCACTGGATGTGCTTTCTAGGCACAGCAATCAAGGAACTCAAATCAAGGTAGAACAACAGCTTCGAACACATAGCAGAAGAGACCTCCTCCACTAGGTGAACGTCGCATGACCCAAACAAAATGAGATCTCTATCGTGAAGAAAAATGTCAATATTTGTGGAGTTGTGGGACATATTGCAAAAATTTGTTGGTGGATACTCAAGAAGCCTACACAACAGGAAGACATTCCATAGGCTCTTGCAGCGCTTACCTTAGACAATACCATTGCAGATACTGAATGGACTTTAGACACAGGTGCTTCTAATCATATGACAGGTAAGTTAGATATTTTAACAAATGTTCACAAATATAATGGTTCTGATTCAATAATATTAGGTGATGGTTCTTCCCTTCCAATCGTTAGAGGAGGAGATTCATCTATTAGACAAAAAAATCAAACAATCTCCCTTCCTGATGTTTTACTAGTCCCTAGTTTAACAAAGAATTTGTTATCTATAAGTCAATTAACTCAATAATATCCTGTTAATTGTGAGTTTACTAATGCTGATTTTCATGTCAAGAAAAGGAAAACAGGGCAATCCATAATAATAGGAAGGTGCAAGGGTGATATGTATGTTCTATCCAACTCTCCAGACTTGCATTTCTCTTATTGTTTTAGGTCAGGGACTGCAGACATCTATCATCAACGACTGGAGCATCCTCAAATTTTTGCTTTGCAACTTTTAAAAAATAAAGGTTTAATTGATGTTGTAGGGTCAATAAAATCAGAACACTTGTGTGATAGTTGTCAGCTAGGAAAGCTTAGCAAGTTACCTTTTAGTTGTTCTGAAAATTCTAGTAATGGTTGTTTTGACAAAATTCATTGTGATTTATGGGGACCAGCTCCCATTTTATCAATTGGCAATTTTTGGTATTATGCTTCTTTTGTTGATGATTGGTCTAAATATATGTGGATTGTTCTTTTAAAATAAAAATCTGATTTCTTTGAAGTGTTTCTTGCTTTTGAAAAATATGTAGACCGTCAGTTCAATAAAAAAATAAAAGTTTTTCATTCAGATGGTGGAGGTGAGTTTGTCAATTCAAAACTCTCAAATCATTTTTTGTCTACAGGGATTGTTCATCATAAATCTTGCCTACATACTCCTAAGCAAATAGGTATTGTTGAGAGGAGGCATCGTGTTATCCGTGAACTTGGGATGACCATATTGTTTCATTCTGATGCACCATTTTCACTATGGGTTGAAGCTTTCTCTACTACTGTTTATCTTATTAATAGACTCCCTTCATCCGCTTTTTACACTGTAACAGTCCATATTTCATTTTGCACGACACACACCCAATTTATCATTCTTTTTGTGTTGTTGGTTTGAAATGCTTCCCATACACTTAGGACACTAAACGGAATAAATTTGATCCTAAAATAATTTCTTGTGTATCTCTAGGATATAGTGATCAATATAAAGGCTATAAATGTTTTCATCCCCCCATAATTTTTTTTTTAATTTCGAGACATGTTGTCTTTGATGAGTCATGTTTTCCTTAAAAACTTGGGTCAAAATCTTTTTCAGCTAAATCTGTTATTAGTATATTTGACTCTTGGCTCACAATTCCTTATTTTGAATTCTCTCCTGGATAGGCTGTTGCCACATCAAATTCTTCAATTGATATTCCTTTACCATCCACACAACTTTCAACCAATACAATACAAGTAGATACTCCATCCAGCACTTCTCTTGACCCCACACCTAATTCACATATGTCACCCAATTTATCCCCAATCTCCTCTGATGTAAATGTCCACACCACTATCCCCACAAACGATGTCTCCATAATCTTGTTCGCTTGTTTCTTTTACATAGTCCTTACGGTTGCCTCAACCATCACAATCACTTGACCTGCCCCTTGTTTCATCCACCTCTGAAACCAGTTCAGCAGAACAACCTCCATTACCATCTCATCCCATGGTAACTCGTGCAAGGAATGGTATTGTTAAGCCTAATCCAAAGTACGGCTTGAATGTTCATCTGTCCTCTACGATTCCAAAAGAGCCAGAAATATCAGATAAGCCATGGCTCATTCCAGTTGGAAGGCAGCAATGGAATAGGAGCTCATCGCTCTACGTAAAAATAAAACGTGGACTCTAGTCCCACGTGCTTCTGGAATGAATGTTATCGGTTCAAAATGGGTGTATAAGGCAAAACTCAAACATGATGGTTTACTTGATCGACTAAAAGCATGATTAGTAACCAAGCCAAAGGATATTATCAAATTGACGAAATTGATTTTTTGAAACCTTCTCACCAGTCATCAAACCTGGAATAATTTGTCTCATCCTCACTATTGTTCTCTACCAATGGTGGTCTATTCGGCAACTTGATGTAAAGAACGCATTCTTGCATGGGCACATTTCAGAAGATCTGTATATGCTCCAACCTCCGAGAATGGTGGATCTACAATACCCTTCCTTTATTTGCAAACTTTAGAAGGCCATATATGGTTTAAAACAAGCGCCTCGTGCTTGGTTCGATCATTTCAGTTCTTTTCTTCTTTTCTATGGTTTTTTCTGTAGTTGGCTGATCCATCATTATTTATTTACCACTCTCATCTAGGCTCACTTGTTTTGCTTCTTTATGTCGATGATATGTTGCTTACAGGTTCTAATCCGAAGCTTATTGATACTTTTGTTCTGCTTCTTAGTAGGAAATTTGCAATGAAAGATTTGGGAATAGTATATCATTTTTTTGGCATACAAATGAGTCGAACTTCTCATGGTCTTTTTTTGCCTCAAACTCATTATGCCCTGATACTGTTGGAATGGGCTGAAATGGAAGGTTGTAAACCTATGAGTATCAACTCTCATCCACTGTTGTCCCACTTGATGATGTTACTCATTACAGAGGCCTTGTTGGAGCTTTGCAATATTTAATGTTAACAAGGCCAGATATTTCTTTTAGTGTCAATTAGGTTTCTCAATTCATGCATCATCCTACTATTGCTCATTTAAAACTTATCAAATGAATACTTTGTTATGTTAAAGGCATAATTAACACAGGTTTACATTTTACTTCCCCTACTATACTTGATCTATGTGCTTATTCTGATGCAGATTGGGCTGGCTATCCTACTACTTGGCACTCCACGATAGGATACTGTGTATTCCTTGAAGAAAACCTAATCTTATGGTGCTAAAAAAAGCAGCCTACCATCTCTCGTTCCAGCATTGAAGCTGAATACCGAGCTATGGCAAACACTGTTGCCGAACTGATGTGGCTAACGTTCCTTCTAAAAGATCTTCAACTTGCTCTTCCCTCTCCTCCTATTCTGTATTGCAATAACATCAGCGCTTTTCATATGATAGTAAATCCTGTGTTCCATGCACGAAGTAAATACATCGAGCTAGACTACCATTTTGTGCGCGAACGAGTTGCTCTTGGCTTGCTAATCACCTGTCATATCTCCACTCATCTTCAAGTTGTTGATATCTTCACGAAATCCATGTCTAAAGCTTCCTTGGCAAATTTTTGAAACAAACTATGTCTTCAGTCCCGACATAGTTTGTGGGAGGATATTAACCATCTCCAACAACTCAGCAGCTTTTAAAATAATGTTAGTTGCGAGAGTCAATGGTGTGATAAGGGTGATCGGAGAGATAAGGGTGATAACTCTCACAACAATCCAGATATCAATGGCGAGAATATGGGTGATGAAACAAGTTTGATTGCAACAAATTCAAACACCAGTGATAGTCCAGTGGTAGTTTTGCAAACTAAGAAAAGATTTCCAACAGGCTGTCATAACTGTTATTAGCTTGCTGTCATATCTGTTAGTAGCTGATTATTAGCTTTTCTTATGCCAATTAATTAGGATATATTTCTTTAAATATGTAACGCAGCCTACTCTTATTGAGTGGCATCTCTTAATCAAAAAAACTCATTATCAATGTTTTATTTTCTTCTTAAAATTGGGTTGGGGCGTGACAACTATAAAGTCAACATGCTTCAAAAGCTTTGCTTTGATCTTGGTGCTCAATGTTTACGAGCTCATTGTACATCGGTCCATCCGAGATAGGGTGGATTAATGAGGATCCAAGCGCTACCAGACAATCCAGTCTATGATATTTTTGAAGAACAAAGTTGCCTTAGGACTTAACCGTTGGAGAGAAATTTTGAGTTTGAATCCTCTCAAATTTCCTAGCTAGGTAGAGCCCTCTCCATATCCTTACACACAAGAAGGTGAAAAAACAAGCTACGAATATCTGACTTCACAACAAGTCACAAGAGATCCATTTATTCATCATACCTTTCTACTAAGATCAACTACATGACAACTTGGATTCTTCCAACTCCAAGGTGACATTGTCAAAGGAAGGAAACCTAAACGCTCCATTGCTTCCTTCCAATGGCTTATTCTAGACGTTACTACTTATGCATGGTCTTTGATAGCATTATTTTAAGTGAAGTTGATTGGGTAGACTGGTTGTTTATTTGGGTAAAACAGTCCAAAGTTTTGTTCCACCCCTTGTGCTTTCTGGTTCTCATTGAACATAGCAAATATGCAAGTCTCTATTGCCTTCCCGGGTCTCTTTGGTGTCCCTTGATCAACATGCCATATCAAATTCTGATTGTAAGTCTTTGCATTGTTGATACTTGCTGCAGTACTACCAGCTGATGGCCAACCACTCTCTGACACCACGATCGCTACATTGGAGCACCCCACCTTCTCCAGTGCCGAGTAAACTGCATCCATTATTGCATCAAAGATATTCTGATACCTATGTTGCCCATCTGTGACAAAGGTCTCTTGGGAAGTAAACAAGGCAAACTCAATCTTGATACCATTGGGGTTGCCTACATAGCTGAAGTAGGGGTACACATTGACCAGAAGTGGGGCTCCGTTGCGAACTAAAAAGTGAACTATTGGTCTCAAGTATGTTAGCGCTTGAGAAGAGAATACACCAGCTGAGGGAGGATATGCTGTCGCAAGGACCCCAGTGGCAACTGCAGTTGAGACTTTGATTTGGTCTTGTAGGCCTGCCAAGGCCAAAGCTGAGAAGATGTTTCTCATGGCAGGGAGCACATACTCAGCAAGACCTCCAGGGATCACTTCGTTGCCAACTGCAATGTATTGAAATGAAACAGCTGGGTAAAAGGCCTTCACATTTCTCTGAATCCAGTCATTGGCTGCGGAAGGGTCACAGGCAAACGATTGTAGATCAGGGTTGGGGACATCTAGGATGAGTTGGATGTTGGAACCCTTGAGAGCCTGAAGAGCAGCTTGGTTTGGACCGTAAAGTCTCATGGCCTTGATGTTCTGAGATTTGTAGAAATTCACTACATCACTTGGTTGAGGCAGGTTGTTTCCAACCATTCCATAACAAACCCCAATGGATTGTACACCTGAAAAAAATAAGTGGGTGCTTTTAGTTCTATATATTTGTAATACAATGCGCACAGAGAGAGAGAGAGAGAGAGAGAGAAACCAGAACATATGTTCCCTATATAGCTCACTTAGTTTAGTAGTTCAGTAGGCTGTTAACAGCTAAAATCTTAAGAAGAGAAATTGGAATCCCCCATCTAATTGTGTATGTTATGGAGAGGAAGAGGAAACTGTAGACCACCTCTTTATTAATTGCAGAGCAGAGGCTAGTTCTTGGAAATCCTTCTTCTGGTACCTTTTAAGAAGGCTTGGGATCACGGAACGGCCGAGTAATCAATCGAGTACAAGAGTAGGATGGAATCAATTGCTCATTGTTTTCTGTTGGTGCGTTCGGAGTGGATGGAACATCAAATGTTTTCTTAAATAATTCACTAACCCAAACTGCTCTTCAGGGTGTAGGATGCTTGCCCCAGCAGCAAGAACCATCCAAGTTGTGAAACAGCTATTTATTGTAGTTGGCTCTCCAGTCTCCTGTTGGGGACCCAACGTTGCTACTCTTCTTATCTTTCTTCAATGCATTAGTGGGCTCTAATTCCCCTTCCTCCATGGAGCGCGTAAGGGAGCCTTTCTTCCCCTGGGTTAATGGAGGAAGGAGGGTCTCCCTTTTTCTCTCTCCTTCGTATCATCTTTTAAATTTTTTCAGTACTCTTTTAAGCACTTTGTAACCATTGTGACCGCAAAAATTTAAACTTCTGATTCAATTTATTCTTTAATGGAATCCTAAAATCCCAACTTTTCATCATTGGAGATATGTCCCGAACGAATGAACCAATCTCAAAGAGCAAGCATAAGCTCTGGCTCCAAAAAAAAAAAAAATTTCAATCAACTTATTAATTTGACTCACATGTGAAACCAGAGCATGCATGACTATGGCTCTGGCTCAAGCTCAAACCATGCTTGAACACCTCCATGGGATGACCGAGCCAAACGCAAACAAATAGATTGTGCTATGATGCATCATGAATTTGTTCAGTATAAAATACAGAGAGAGAGAGAGAGAGAGAGAGAGAGAGAGAGTACTTGTTGGGGTTGCTACGAGGACTCCAAGAACTAAGGCAATCAAAACCATGGAAACAAAGCTTAAATTCGCCATGGAGAGTACCTCTAATAGGTATCCTTTATCTCTGGATTGGCCATGGAGAGTAACTCTAACAGGTATCTTTTATCTCTGGATGGTTTGCACGCAGGTCCCAGGACTAATTCCACCGCTGAGGGCTAGCCACCGAACTATCTGTACAAAATGGCTGGTTCTCTTGAGCTGTACAGCTCTGTTTTGGATTCAAGTCCTTACCGTTGAGCGGCCCTATAAATCTTTTGTATTGATACAAAATTTTCTTATTTTATTGAACGTATTCGAAATATGCATTTGTTTTATTTGAGGACTACCTTAAATGGCCTCTTGTTCCCCGCTGCATTGTTGTGACATGTCATCATTGCTCCATGTTTCAAGCTTAAACCAAAACTTCATAGTTTACTTCAAACTACTGCATAATTTTCATTTTACTTGCAATGCTCACGAGTCCCTTACTTCACCAATTTATTGGTAATGATTTCTAACATTATTTGGTGTTTTATATATTTCGAAAGTAAAACCAATGAAAAAATGAGGTTCAATTTATATGCCGGATCTGCAATGGTGTGTCATCTGGAAGGAAAATAATAGCTGTAGAAAATTCTTATAGCTAGCTCTGTAGAGAATTTGATTTATCTATCTTTGTTCATCTCGATGCTGTGAGTATTTCTTCCTCTTCTTGCTTTAAAGAAGAGAAAGGAGGAAAAAAAAAAAAAAGAGAGAGAAAGCATACTTGATCTAATATTGGGCAACAAAAACAAGAGGTGTCGATGGTAATTTACATGTCCATTGAAATGCTTCAAATCTCTTTTACAAATTTCTATAAGAATTCTCTTCTTACAGAAATCCAGTGCACCTGATAAGAATCTTCTTACACAAATTCTCTTTATAGCCATTTCTCTCTCTCTCTCTCTCTCTCTCTCTCTATATATATATATATATATATATATATATATATAAAGATTATGATACAGTTTGGCCCTGTTGATTCATATTAGGTTACCTATTTACTAAAATGGCTAATTAAGACTAAGTTTGAATTTTTAACCCATCCAATAAATTGGTGGAGTTCAGATTGACAAAATTTTAATTGAACATATTTACGACTAACTTGTATGGGGTCTAATCCAGCCTAATCACCACTTCCAAATCTAGGAAAGTTTTCACAAACTAGGTTCACATTTAGGCTTATTTTCGGATACGAATGTTATTTGATTAAGAACAAAAGTATTATTTGTTAAATTATTTAAAAGGAGTTATATGATATTTTATGAACAGAAAGTTAAGTACAACATTTTATTGGATTAGACCCAAGGAAGATGTGCGTCTTTTTCTAAATTTTTGAAACCTTAGAGCTTCCAATTGATTGACGAGATATGGGCATCATTATATTTTCTGGAATAAGAACAGAGGATTTGATCCTTTGATTTTTGTCATCGAAAACTCCATCTTGAGCCCCCTCCCACTGGCCGGAGTTCCTCCCATGATCATCCTGATTAGTCAGCGACCACCCTCGTTCTTCCCGACATCTCCAATCAGCCGACATCGTCGGATTTTTGACGTTGAATTCGGGGGACTGGAACCTAGAAACAGTGATTAAGCCCGTAGGAATTCCCATGATCTCCTGGCTGTGGCTGTTCCCCACCATTGGCCTCTTTCGTCGGCATTTTGGGTGGCTCCTGTGCAGCTGGTGGCCATCCAAAAGATTGCACAGTAAAGGTTTAAAACAGGGAATGGCTAAGTCGCTGGTAGCCCTCAGGCGGCTTGTCGATGCTAAGAAGGGTAGGGAAGAGAGTATCCTAAGTAGTGTTTGAAATAGGGGATAAAATTGGATATCCAGAGAGGATATCCCCTCTTATTTCAAAAATCATAATTATAAGGGATAGCTGGAAATAAAGTTGACCAAAGGGATAATCCATGGTTAACCATGGAATATCCCCTCAATTTATTCCTTAGAAAATGCAGGAATAGCTGGTTATCCCTCCAAATAAGAGTAAAATGGTTAATCATGGGATATCCCCTCAATTTATTCCTTAGAAAATACAAGAATAGCTGGTTATCCCTCCAAATAAGAGTAAAAAAAAAGTTATCCTATGGATTTACCTTTTTACATTTGATATGATTAATGGGATAGCCAGAGGATAAACTCTATCCTGTACACTTATTCATGAATATATTTTTTCTATCAAATACTACCTAAGGGAAAGAGATGACTTACCTCCCACATGGCCTTCTCCAACGATGATGACCGGAGACCGTTCAACCTAATAGGCTGCTCACCCCTTTTCCTCCACCAGCATCTGTTTTCATCCTGAAACAATATCCCCAATGTCCAATTCTTATAGAGGATTCAACCTTCACAATCCTCTTCCAATTTAGCATGGAACTTCAGTAAGATTGGAGATCTTCTCTCCTGAATTTGGAACAGGGAATGAAGTCCTATAAGAATATATATATATATATATATATATATATATATATATATATATATATATATATATATATACTTTAGCCTGTTAATAAGCTTTGACCCACTGGTAGCTTTGGGCCTATATTTAATCTGTTATCCCAACTTTAATTTCTGAGGGGGTTCTTAGGTAGTGTTTGATATGGGGGATAAGAAGGGATATCCCCTGGATATCCCTCCTTATTCCCAAATGCTATAACTAGAAGGGATAGGTCTGAAAAAATTTAATCAGAGGGGATAACCCATGATTAACCATGGTTAACCATGGGTTATCCTCTGAACTTATTCCCTAAGGTAGTGTTTGATAGAAAAATGTTATCCATGGATAAGTGTACGGGATAGAATTTATTCCCTGGCTATCTCTAGGGATATCCCTTGGCTATCCCATTGATCATATCAAATGCAAAAGGTAAATCCATGGGATAACCTTTTTTTACTCTTATTTGGAGGGATAACTAGCTATTCCTACATTCTCTAGGAATAAATTGAGGGATATCCCATGGTTAACCATGGTTAACCATGGATTGTCCCTTTGGTTAACTTTATTCCCTGCTATCCCTTATAGTTATGGCTTTTGGGAATAAGAGGGGATATCCAGAGGATATCCCCTCTTATCCCCTGTTTCAAACACTACCTAAGGAACCCAAGAACAACTAAAGTTATCCCTTGATGGCAGACTTGTAATTTAAAAAAAATGCTTATTCCCTCAGCTATCCCCTGGATAATGCTATCCTGTACATTTATCCAGGGATAGCTTTGGGCTATCAAACACTACCTTAGAGCTAGAGGTCTACATGTGTTGGATCGGATCAATTTAATGATATCATTGAAATCAAACTGATTTGAATTAATTTCTTAAAATTAAAGTTTAAATTGAAATCGTGTCAGGTTTTAGTAAACCAAGTTTTGATTTCATTTATTGAACTGCCTATACCTTTTTTAAGATAGTAAACTATATAGTTAATTGACAATCTAATTATTCATAAAAAAAAAAAAAAACATAACCTCTATCACACAACTCAGTTATTCATGCATGCATCCAGTACCTTAATTTTAACTATAATATAAATAAAAACTTGTGTCATATATATATATATATGACATAAGTTTTGTTTATATTAATTTTTAAAAAATTAAATTGGAGCTGAACTGATTTTTAAAGTTTCAAAATTCTTTTACGCTGAGGCCAAAGTGAGGGGGAAAAAATTGATTATAACGAAACTAAAATCATAGAAGATTAGTTTTTCAATTTAGCCAGTTCTAAAAGGTCCAAACTTGGAGAATCTTATCCCCCCTTAGCTGGTGCATTCTCATCTAATGTATTAATGCTGTTGGGACCCATGCTCCAGATCTTGGTTAGAAACGGAGCATCACTACTAGCAAACGTGTACTTTAGGTACATCGAAGACCCAATCCATCTCAAGATTGAATATGCCTTGCATAATTCTCTGGGAATAGTCGAACTTGATGGGTAGCTCAGATATCCAAAACCTCTTTGTCGCCGTAGTTGATGCAGTTCAGTCGGCATTGGAGCAGATGGGAGGGTCTGATAAGCTTATTAACCCCAATTATCAAGAACTAGAAAACACTTTGGCCTATTGCACCCAAATAAGCTTTACTTAAAAGATGAGTAAGAATTATGATTAAAAATTATGCACAGGCTATTAGCATCATCAGAAATAAACGATCCGAAAGATTAATGGAGAAATTCTTATTTTTGCTTTTTTCACCTATATCTAATTGGAAACTCTATTTTAAAATAATAAAACTCATGTGACTTGATCAATTAAGATGGGATGAAAAATTCCTCATGTAACCTGAAATTAAAATAATATTACTAGAGAAATTTTGGATATTTGAATTGGTTTGGATTGAGTGTAAACATGTCATATAAAATCAAATTCCGTTTATAAGTCTTCGAGCTATTTTGATATCTTGATTAGAAGAAAATTTCCTGCTAGTAAATAGGTTAAGCAACGGGTCAAGCACGGCATGGGAAGCAGCAGGTCAAGCACGGCATGGGGAAGAAAAATTCATTGTATCTTGACCTTATGTGCACTTGTCTTTCTCCTTTTTGGACTCGAAGCTAAGTTTACATTCACTCTCCTTTTACGTGTGAACTTGGTTGCCCATAACATGTGAACTTGAACTGCGTCCCTTTCTTCTCCATGCATTGCCAATCCTGTAAGCGCACGTATAATTACTTTGAGATCTTCATAAGACTAGCTACAAGTATTGGCAATATTGAATTTGAAAATATTTATGATCTTTGGTATGAATTTGGTCTAATGAATTGTAACCGTCCAGCACGCGTGGATCATGGATGAGATGAGATAAGTTCGTCTCAAATGAAAGAACTCAATGTATATTAAATTCCCTGCATTAAACAACAAGAAATTAAAATATGTGGATATAGAGGGTAACGAGTAGCACTCCGTACGAAATATGACTTTCAATAGAAATTTAGGATTGAAAAGGTCCAGCCGTGAAAGGTGGACTGCTTGGTGCGTGGACCTTGACCCAACTATTCGCCATGGCATTCTAGAAATACGAAATCTGACTTTCAATAGAAATTTAGAATGACTTTCAATAGATTTATCAAGGCATTCTAGAGATAAAAATCTCCAACCATTCGCCATGGCAAACCGGAGCAATGCTTTCAGCGCTGTCATTGCATTACTCGTCGGACTCCTCATAGCAATCCCAACAAGTACTCTCTCTCTCTCTCTCTCTCTCTCTCTCTCTCTCTGTATATATATATATATATATGGGTGCGCGTGTGTGTGTCTGTGATCCAAAATTTGCAATAAGACCATCCATCAAAGCAAATGGAGGGTTCATATTATATTAAGGAAATTCGAGATGCACTGCATCACAATTTATTGGTTCATCTTATGGGTAGGTACTGGTACTGCAGATCAACCAGCCTTAGAATTCTAACCATGGCAGCTTGGTCAACCATCGTAAGGTGTTCAATCTTGTTTGAGTTCAAGCCATTCACGCTATGCTCCCTTACCAATTTCTCGTCAAAAAAAAAAAATAAAGGAGTTCAACCCATTTACTCTCCTGCGCTTGTCCAGGCTTCCCCTGTGAGGTACTTAAACAAGCTGATTTATTAGTTTATTGTTCTCGAAACGTATATAGGTTGAACTTTAATTTCTCACTTTTTCTTGATAAATTTTTTGAAAATCCCTTGATAATCTGCAAATGATCAGTAAGTGATTATTTAAACAATTTTTAGCAAAAGATTTGTAAGAAAACTTCGGTCCCTTAGATATTTACTAAAGGATAAATCCCTTGGTGCTAATAAGATATTTTTAAAAATAAAAAAATGATAGCAGAAAGAGATTTTTTTTCTTAGAAATCCCTTAGTAATTTTAAAATTTTGTACCAAGCATATGTTTACTAGCAAAAAAATAAAAAATAAAAGTCATAAGTAAAATTAATATTATGTACTGATTTTTAATATCATTAATTAAACTAAAAAAATTCCTTCATTCGTTCTTCTTTCCAACTCATTCAAATTTTATCAAAATCCTGGGCTTACCCCCTTTGTTACCACCGCTTCCAGGTTAATGTGAAAAATGAATTTGTAAATAATGGCTATTTTTTCTGATTTTCTTTTGGCCTATCTGCTCCAGCTTTTGTAGAGCAGATGCTCTTAAAATTTTTTCCTTGCATTAGAAACGCTGAAGTAAGAATGCTAATTTGTATTATTTCAGGGGTGCAATCCATTGGTGTCTGTTATGGGATGCTTGGAGATAACCTGCCTCAACCTAGTGACGTAGTGGATTTCTACAAATCTAAGAATATCATGGCAATGAGGCTTTATGATCCAAACCAAGCTGCTCTCCAGGCCCTGAATGCTTCCAAATACATCCAACTTGTAACGCCCGCGATCGTGATCGTGATCGGGCGGCATCAGCGGGTGCTACACAACTCATCTTAGACGTCCCAAATGACGAACTAGAATCATTAGCCTCTAATTCTTCAGTAGCCAATGACTGGGTCCAAAGAAATGTGAAGGCCTATTATCCTGGAGTTTCGTTTAAATACATCGCAGTTGGCAATGAAGTGATCCCTGGAGATCAAGCCCAGTACGTGCTTCCTGCCATGAAAAACATCCATTCAGCTTTGTCCTCAGCCGGTCTACAAAACCAAATCAAAGTCTCCACTGCAGTTGACACTGGAGTCCTTGGGACATCATATCCTCCCTCGGTTGGGGCATTCTCTTCTAATGCACTGACATACTTGAGACCAATAGTTCAGTTTCTAGCTAACAATGGAGCTCCACTCCTAGTAAATGTGTACCCCTACTTCAGTTATGTGAACAACCAGAATAGTATCAAGATTGAGTATGCCTTGTTTACGTCCACGGGAACCCTTGTGGAGGATGGACAATATAGATATCAGAACCTCTTTGATGCAATAGTTGATTCAGTTTACTCAGCGTTGGAGACGGTTGGAGGGTCTAATGTGTCGATCGTGGTGTCAGAGAGCGGTTGGCCATCAGCTGGTGGCACTGCAGCAACTATCGACAACGCAAGGACATATAATCAGAATTTGATCAATCATGTTGGTCAAGGGACGCCAAGGAGACCTGGGAAGGCTATAGAGACGTATATATTTGCTATGTTCAATGAGAACCAGAAACCAAAAGGAGTGGAACAACACTTTGGACTCTTTTATCCAAATAAGCAACCGGTCTACCCAATCAACTTCACTTGAAGTGCTATAAAGGACCATAAAATGAACCATTTGAAGCAGTGGAATATATATTTGGGGTTTCCTTGACTACGTATATATATTACTTAGGAGATTCCAATGCTGTATTAAAGTTCATCTTGCTTGTAAGGTTTCATGAATAAATATTTTCATATGACCTGATTTTGAAATCAAATATTATATCGAAATGTTATGTTGTTCTAGTAGCTTGTCATTTTTCATTTTCCTTTTTATAAGAGTAGAGGAGTAGGTGCCACTAATTATTAAATTTTATGAGGATTCAAACTCAAAATATAAGACATTTCTAGTGTTAGAAAATTATTTTTTTTTGCAAAAAATCCTTTCTAGAAAATGCTAGAAAAATAAACTAAAAATTTAATTAAAAAATAAACGAAATATAAAAAAGGATCTTGCTAGTCGAGGTGTGTTAGACACTGCCCTAAGGACAAGTTTTCGCCTCCTTATGCGGGTTATAGGCGATTTATCGACCCAAGTTATAACGATCCGGCTTGATCCGATCCTCTATCACGAGCACGGTCATGTGGAGGTGCAAAACCAATGAAACCTTCAGATGTTCAAAGAAAATAATATAAATGTAACAATAAAAAAAATTAAATAAACATTTCACCAATAACTTGTTGAGACACAAAACTCCATGCTCTTGCAACAGCAGGATCTCCAAAATAATAGAATGATTTTTTTAAGATTTGAATCCTTCTCTCTTTTTTCTTCTCCCTATATATATATATATATATATATATATATATATATATATATATATATATATATTACAGTTCTTATAAGTAAAAGGGTTCATAATGACTACAATCTAGTTGAAGTGAACCATCGATAAAGATTACAGAAATATGAAACATTCATCCTTGCATCCCAACTCAGCAAGTGTTTTACTGCGGATATCAAAGTTTACGTAACTATAAGCGAGATTGGTGGGTTGTTTCTAAAATAGTCTCACGTTCAACAATCATATTAGATGAGAGTTCATCAAGTTAATCAACTGAGTGCCCTGCATTTCAAGAGGATGAGATGGAAATGCATGCAATTGAGGACGACACAAGGGCTCCTGAAACATCACTTAGAGATCCAAATGGTGATGTCCAAGAAATTAAGGATACAAATGTTCAGTTTTCTCCTGATGATAATGAAACTGAATCACAGTCCGATACGGCATCGGATGTTGAACCAACATTTTACGAAACAAATGACACTAATTAAGCATAGAGGTTTATTCAATTTTAATTTATTTTTATAAGTATTAAATTTTTACATATTCAATCATTATCCATAATTATATTGCATAAATCTTTAGTATTTTTAGTATGATGGACCGAGGTAGATCTACCACCGATAGACGGAGTGAGCAGGGATATAGCCCTGCCGCATTAGATCCTATGAGCATTGGAGATGGAGCGTTCAGATCTTCAGACATCGCATAGCCTCCGATCTCTCCAGCCATCGGCGGTGATAGCCGATCAACACAGACCTCTGAGATTTTTCCTACGTTGGATGCACCGTACTTGGACTGGATGTTGATGAGCTGTAAGTATATACTAATTGTAAATATATGTTTATATTTTTAAGTTAATTACTTATAAACATACATTTTTTAACAGCTTTATTGAGCAGCATACTGTATCAAGCCAGATCAGCTCCATATTTTAGAGTCGTGCTGATCCCAGTGGCTACGATTGACACCATGTATATGTGGCCATGAGGGACTTTTATTTTTTAGAGTTTCAGATAAACTTATTAAATATAATTTATCACTGATATAAAATTTTTTAATCTTAATATATTCTGAAACTAACTATTTATTTCAATGCAGAAAAAGTATACGTTGGACCCTGCCATCTATGATGCCATTAGGGCAGCATGGGATGCTCTTACGGCACGTCGATACTCCGACATGCTTTATCGTTGAAGAAGATCGGATGAGCATCCTGTGCATATGCCGAAGGGTATTTGGAATGACTGGCAGTAGGTGTGGTAGTCTGAGGCCTAGCGCACGAGGTCCGCATCAACCAGCATGAACCGTCGATTCGAAAAGGGCGGTCATGGCAGGGTCTCTCCTGCTACACTGCGGGTCCATTTCGATTCAGAAGCATATACGCCATATGGTAAGAAAATATAAATAATTTAATTACTAATTTAGTCATTTATAAATACTTACATTTATATCATTTCTTCTGCTTTTGTAGTTTGAGCAAGAGGGCAAAGATCTGGTGAGTTTCATCTATTCAGGGCGACACACACTAAGAAGGATGGTTTCTAGGTCGATTAACGATCATAGGAGGTTGCGGTAAGAAATTAGCTTTATATTGTATCTGTTTAATTTCTAAAATTTTATTCAGGTTCATATATTGATTCATTTATCGTTGATTTTATAATTCAAAGGCATAAGTCGAGGAGGTTCAGTCCAAGCATTGCAGTTCGACTCCACTGATGGGGGGCCGCCCGTCGAACTCTCACCACAGGAGAGTTACATATATTTTTGGAAGCTGTTGGGGCACAGCCACGAGACCGTAGGGTTTATGGTTTGGGCACTAAAGCTTCTAGATATTTTTTTCATCAGGGCTCCAGTTCGTACTATCCTGGCGATATTCTTGCCGAGCATTTAGACGACATTCGAAGATCTATTACGGAGGAGGTTCAGCAGGAGTTTGAGCAGCGCATGGGAGAGCTTCAGCAGGAGCTCGATCAGTGCACGGAAGGCCTTCAGTAGGAGCTTACAGATATGAGAGAGCAGATGCGTCAGATGTAGGATTTGATTCGTCTCATGTCGTAGGGTTCATTCCAGCCTCTGCAGCCTTCACATGATCGTGATAGTGCAGATTCTTGATATATTTTTTCTTTACTTCTTATATTTTGTATATGAAAAGTTTAAAATATTAAAATATTATATATATATATATATATTTAAAAATTTAGTGATGAATATTTTGATTAATATTTAAATGCAATGAAATCGTATTAGAAGGTTTAATTTATAATATTTAAAATTTTATTAAAAAAATTAATTAGCGATGCTATTGTGATGAAAGTTTTTTATCGTAATTATTTTTAAAAAAATTTAATTAAATTTTGCAATGCTAAGCCATGCATCGCAATTGTGCGATGCAAGGCTTGGCGTCGCAATATTGCACTTGCATCGCAATTTGGCGACGCCAGTCTTGGCGTCACAAAATTGCGACGCCTGGCTTGGCATCGCAAAATTGCGATGCAATATTTTGTCATAATTTTACGATGCAATTAGTCGCAAAATTGCAATGCAACTTTGCGTCGCTAAATTGCGACAACTGCAATTTTGTCGCAATTTAGCGATCCAATTTTTGGCATCGCTAGGCGTCACTATTTAGCGACGCAATTACGACGGATTGCAAGTTGCGACAAGGTTAACAGCTGTTCAAATTGCATCACTAATACATTGCTAAATCTATTTAGCGATGCAATTTAGCATTGCTAAAGCTGAATTTTCTTGTATTAACCTCTCCCCCCGCCCTATCGCTGCCCCCGCCCCAAGCACTGTACGTGCATATGCTCTCCTACCACCCACCTGGGCTCCTTCTACTATAGCCTCTACAAGGGCCTCCATCTCCACCCCCACCACCAGAACCACGCCGCCTTCTCGTCGTCCCGCCATCTCAACGTGCAGCGCTCGGCGATGACCAATTCGTTGGTCCGGATCGGCATTGTGGAGGTGGAGTAGGTCAAGCGAGCCCTCACTGTTCTCATCCGCCCCTCTTCCTACTAGCAACGCCGGCTAGCAGCATTCCATCCACGGCCGAGCTACCTCTCTGTTATGTCCAAGGCCGACGATATGTGATCTAAACCCCATCTTAGATCTGGATCTCAAAGCAGGTTCATTAATTAAAAAAATAAAAAACAATACTATATTTCATAATATTCTCCTCCTCTTCTTTCGATATCGGCTTGCCAATGGCATCAGATTCCGATTGGAGGTTTAGATCCAATACCCCTCAATCCCTCTCTCCGCCCACCCTTCCTCTCCCCTGTCCCTTGTTCCCATTTAACGCCACCCCCCACCCCATGTGCCCTTGCTTCCTTGAATAAAAGATGTGCCACCTTAAAGCCAGAACAGAGGGCTTTCCTCCGAAAAATGCCACTTTTAAGCTAGACTAGAAAAGAAGAGAACCGGAGGAGAGATGAGAAGGAGGAAGAAGGGAGCAAAGTGAGGAGGTGGTGTTTAGCAAGTCTGAGATGGGGCGGGTCCTGGGGAAGGGGACCTTCACCAAGGTCTACTATGGCCAGAACCTTCATTACACGATAGCATGGCCATCAAGATGATTAGCAAGGACCATGCCTGGTGGGAGGCCAGGATGATGGACCAGATCCAGCGGGAGATCTCGGTGATGCGGATGGTCCGCCACCCCAACGTGGTGGAGCTCAAGGAGAAATTTGGGGATTAAATTTTGGTATATCTTGAAAGTTGTTAAAAAGGATTAACGTTTGAGATAATTATGAGTTATTTTATTTTTTTAAAAAAATAAAATATTGCTGATGCTTTAAAGTGTCGGCAAGAGAAAATATTGCGGCAAGTGTCAAAATTTTAAGAAATTTTACCTCCACTCTCTTTTTTTTTGATGCTTGAGGAAGCACCGGATGATATTTTGATGCTTTTTAGCGCCGAGATATCTATTATTTATTGTAGTGACATGAACTTCCAAGTAAATCTTAGATTACTTAGGTCATTCAATGGGCATCCAAATGGAACATGATTTGGAAAATTTCTTCCCAAAGATCTTGTCATTGTCATGTTGAACGCCATCTTATCACGATCGACCAACCACTGAGCACGAAGAATTCCAAATTTTGATGTTTAAAAAATCAGCATCAACCTTAAGAAAATACTTTACCTAACGTCCACTTCAGGCTGCATTAATGGATTGATGCATGCGTTGAGCAACATGTCAAGCACGGCATGCGGAAGAAACATTCATTGTATCGTGACCTTATCTGCACGTGTCTTTTTCCTCTTAGGACGCGAAGTTAAGTTTGCATTGCGGAAAGCGCTATGCCTACAAAATCCCCTTCATTCTACATTTACGTGTGAACTTGGTTGCGCATAACATGAGAGCTTGAATCTTCATAAGACTACAAGTATGGTGAATATTGAATTTGAAAATATTTATGATCTTCGGCATGAATTTGGTCTAAAGAATTGTAACCGTCCAGCTTGTGTGGATCATGGATGAGATGAGATAAGATTGTCCTCAAATGAAACGGCTCCATATATACTAAATCCTCTACATTAAACAACAAAAAAAGAAATATGTGTATACGAAAGGTGACTGGTAGAATTCCACACGAAACATGCCTTTCAACAGAAATTTAGAATTGAAAAGCACCAGCCATGGAAGGTGGATGGATTGGTGGGTGGACCTTGACCCAATTGCCGCATATCTTAGTCATGCCGGGCTTATCCGGGAATTAAAATTTCCAAGATGATATGGACCAAAGGCAGTAGAGCTAGCCTCAGAATCTCTATATAAGGTGGTGAGGAGTGCATGCATCAAGGCATTCTAGAGATAAATCCCTAACTATTCTCCATGGCAAACCGGAGCAATGTTTTCAGGGCTGTCATTGCATTACTCCTTGGACTCCTCATAGCAATCCCAACAAGTACTCTCTCTCTCTCTCTCTCTCTCTCTCTCTCTCTCTCTCTCTCTCTCTATATATATATATATATATATATATATATATATATATATATATATATATATATATATTTGTGCGCGTGCGTGTCTGTGAATGCAAAATTTGCAATTTGACCATCCATCAAAGCAAATGGACGGTCCGTATTATGGATGGGATCATATATATAGACTGGAATTCTAGCTTGGGGTCCGGTGGCCATGTCCTCGACCTGGACCAACCCATCCACCTTGAACGCCTCTTGCCTCCCTTTGCAAAGCATATGTGTGATTGTCTTTCTCGTAGTTACCTAATATTTTGGATACTTTCTCTAGCAGGTTTTGGTAAGATCGATAGCAATACAATTTAAACATGTAATTTTTTGAAAGAAATTGAGAAAGAGTTCCGTGAAGCCCACTAAAATGGATTTGTCTCTGAATGAAAATAATGGCTATTTTTTCTGATTTTCTTTTGGCCTATCTACTCCTGCTTTTGTAGAGCAGATAATCTTAAAATATTTTCCTTGCGTTCGAAACGCTGAAGTAAGAATGCTAACTTGTATATATTTCAGGGGTGCAATCCATTGGTGTCTGTTATGGGATGCTCGGAAATAACCTCCCTCAACCAAGTGACGTAGTGAATCTCTACAAATCTAAGAATATCAAGGCAATGAGGCTTTATGATCCAAACCAAGCTGCTCTCCAGGCCCTGAAGGGTTCCAACATCCAACTCGTCTTAGACGTCCCAAAAACCGACCTAAAATCATTAGCCTCTAATCCTTCAGCAGCCAATGACTGGGTCCAAAGAACGTGAAGGCCTATAATCCTGGAGTTTCATTTAAATACATCGCAGTTGGCAATGAAGTGATCCCTGGAGATCTAGCCCAGTACGTGCTTCCTGCCATGAAAAACATCCATTCAGCTTTGTCCTCAGCCGGTCTACAAAACCAAATCAAAGTCTCCACTGCAGTTGACACTGGAGTCCTTGGGTCATCATATCCTCCCTCATCTGGGGCATTCTCTTCTAGTGCACTGCCATACCTGAGACCAATAGTTCAGTTTCTAGCTAACAATGGAGCTCCACTCCTAGTAAATGTGTACCCCTACTTCAGTTATGTGAACAACCAGAATAGTATCAAGATTGAGTATGCCTTGTTTACCTCCCCGGGGACCGTTGTGACGGATGGACAATATAAATATCAGAACCTATTTGATGCTCTAGTTGATTCAGTTTACTCAGCGTTGGAGAAGGTTGGAGGGTCTAATGTGGCGATCGTGGTGTCAGAGAGCGGTTGGCCATCAGCTGGTGGTACTGCAGCAACTATCAACAATGCAAAGACATATAATCAGAATTTGATCGGCATGTTGGTAAAGGGACACCAAGGAGAGCTGGGAAGGCTATAGAGACATATATATTTGCTATGTTCAATGAGAACCAGAAACAACAAGGAGTAGAACAAAACTTTGGACTGTTTTATCCAAATAAGCAACCAGTCTACCCAATCAACTTCACTTGAAGTGCTATGAAGGACCATAGATAACATAATAATACCTAAAATAAACCATTTGAAGCAATGGAATGTTTGGGATTTCCTTGACTACGTATATTACTTGGGAGATTCCAGTTGTGTAATAAAGTTCATCTTGCATGTAAGGTTTCATGGATAAATATATTCTCATATGACCTGATTTTGAAATCAAATAATATATCGAAATGTTATGTTCTTCTAGTAGTTTGTCATTTTTTATTTTCCTTTCTATAAGAATGGAGGAGTAGATGCCAATAATTGTTAAATTTTATGAGAATCAAACTCAAAATTTAAGACATAATTTCCTAGCACACCACCAAACGCTTGTTCGGATAATAATATCAGCCCTTGCTATTTGGACATGAGGATGGGAGTTCAAATCCCATAAATGTCAAGTCTTAAAAGGATAATATGGGTATAGGATAGAAATGGAGTTTAGCCCGTCTTAGTCTAAAAATAAAAATAAAAAAAACAAGAAAGGAAGAAAGACAGGCAGGCACGTCTGCGTTTTCTAGTAGCTTCATTTCCTCGGCCTTCCGCATTTTTGACTGATTCTAAAGAACAAGTTGTCAACCGGTTACCAAGATCAAAGCATTACTATTTTTGTCAGTGTTCTTCAGATCAACGTCTACCTATTCTTCTTTTCACCCAATAGGAGACATCTACCAATTTTCTTCCTGGGAGGATTATGCCAACTGATCATTCCAAATGTTTGGATAATACTCAGAACTCATGCTACAACTTTTTTTTTTAAATAATTTTATTATTTGTAAAGAACAGGTCTAACGATATATTAACTATGTAAGGACGAGTCCTAATGCTAAAATGGAAGTCAAATGCATGACCAATCTGACGCAGAAATTGGTTAAACAATACGCAGGACTCAAATCGATACAGTCGGTCCCGCCATATACTGCAGTAATATCTGACTATTATATCAGTGTGATGAACTAAATAGTAATATGGTTTATCAGTATCGGTTCTCTTGTTTCTTTGAGAGAACTAGAGCACGACTTTGTCATGCTGAACTGACCTTATCCTATCGATATGCCACTCCGCGGTAAGATGTTTGATTGTGGAATAGATACTAGAGGGAGATATCTCTTGCATTACTAAAATAATGTACTGATTCAATGATATAGATATATTTTGATGTTTGGTTAAAAAATAAGTAAAGAAAACAGGTGGAAAGAAAAAGCTATATATAATTCACGTTGAATTGTACAATTCACTACAAGAAAATACTGAAATAGCGACGCAAATTTAGCGACGCATAATTGCGTCGCTAAATTGCGACCTCTTTGCGACGCCTTTATGACAACAAAATATTGCGACGCATTAGCGACTCATTAGCGATTCAATTAACCAAAAATCAAAAAAAAATTAAATTTTTAATATTGCGATGCAAATATTGCGTCGCAATATTTTTAAATTAATTTTTTATGAAATATAAATATCAATAAAAATATTGCGACGTAATATTTGCGTCGCAATGTTTTTAACAGAATTAAATATTTTAATAGCGACGCATTAGCGACGCAATAAAATAGATAATTAAAAAAATTATTTTTAATTTAGCGACGCACCAATTGCGTCGCAAATAATTGAAATAAAATTAAATTTTATAAAATCTAATATCGGAAAAAAATATTGCGACGCATCACAGTGCGTCGCAATGTTTTTAAAAGAATTAAATATATTAAATAGCGACGCATTAGCGACGCAATAAATTAGAAAATAAGAAAAATTATTTTTAATTTAGCGACGCAACAAATGTGTCGCAAATAATTTAAATGAAATTATATTGTTTAAAGTACAAATAGTTTACAAAATATTGCGACGCATAACAGTGCGTCGCAATGTTTTGAAAAGAATTAAATATTTTAAATAGCGACGCCTTAGCAATGCAATAAAATTAGAAAATAGAAAAATTATTTTTAATTTAGCGACGCAACAATTGCATCGCAAATAATTTAAATGGAATTATATTTTTTACAGTAGTAATATTTTAAAAAATATTGCGACGCCAACCAGTGCGTCGCAATATTTTGAAAAGAATTAAATATTTTAAATAGTGACGCCTTAGCGACGCAATAAACTAGAAAAATAGAAAAATTATTTTTAATTTAGCGACGAAACAATTGCGTCGCAAATAATTTAAATGGAATTATATTTTTTACAGTACTAATATTTTAAAAAATATTGCGACGCCACCCAGTGCGTCGCAATATTTTGGAAAAAATTAAATATTTTAAATAGTGACGCATTAGCGACGCAATAAACCAGAAAATAAATTAAAATTATTTTTAATTTAGCGACGTAATAATTGCATCGCAATTATTTTAAATAAAATTAAATTTTATAAATTATAAATATGAGAAAAAATAATTACGACGTAAAACAGTGAGTTGCAATATTTTTAAAAAATTAATTATGTTAAATAGCAACACATTAGCGATGTAATAAGCGAAAATATTAATTCAGAAAATTATGTTTTAATATAGCGACGTACTTGTTGCATCGTAATTATTAGAATTAAAGTTAATTTTTTATATATTATAATTATCATATTAAAAAATATGACGCAACCCTTTGCATCGTTATATATTTAAAAAATTAATTATGTTAAATAGCGATCGGTCCAAAATCGATCATGACCGATCAGAATAAGGGCTTGGATCGATCGCAACCCTCGGATCGTCGCCGATCGGACCGATTGCCGTGGTCCCGATCGGTCGTCGCCGATCGGGATCAGGGCTTGGATTGATCGCAACCGTTGGATCATCGCCGATCTCGGACGGATCGCCACGGTCCAGATCGGTCGTGGCCGATCGGGATCAGGGCTTGGATCGATCGCAACCATCGGATCGTCGCCGATCTCAGACGGATTGCAACTGTCCGAGATAGGTCGTGGCCGATCGGGATCAGGGCTTGGATCGATCGCAACCGTCGGATCTTTGCCGATCGGACCGATTGCCGAGGTTCGCGATCGATCGTTGCCGATCGGAATCAGGGCTTGGATCGATCGCAACAGTTGGATCATCGCCGATCGGACGGATCGCCATGGTCCGAGTTTGGTCATGGCCGATCGGGATCAGGGCTTGGATCGATCGCAACCGTTGGATCATCGCCGATCTCGGACGGATTGCAACTGTCCGAGATCGGTCGTGGCCGATCGGGATCACGGCTTGGATCGATCGCAACCGTCGGATCTTTGCCGATCGGACCGATTGCCGCGGTCCGCGATCGATCGTCGCCGATCGGGATCAGGGCTTGGATCGATCGCAACCGTCGGATCGTCGCCGATCTCGGACGGATTGCAACTGTCCGAGATCGGTCATGGCCGATCGGGATCACGGCTTGGATCGATCGCAACAGTCGGATCGTCGTCGATCTCGGACGGATTGCAACTGTCTGAGATAGGTCGTGGCCGATCGGGATCACGGCTTGGATCGATCGCAACCATCGGACCTTTGCTGATCGGACCGATTGCCGCGGTCCGCGATCGATCGTCGCCGATCGGGATCAGGGCTTGGATCGATCGCAACCGTTGGATCGTCGTCGATCGTCACAATGTTTTTTAAATAAATTTATGTAATTAAAAATTTTATAAAATAAATTGCGATGCCATTTATCGTCACAATTATTAACATTAATTATAAATATAATCATTTATAAATATTAACAAATAAATTGCGACGCCATTTGTCGTCGCAATTATTATAATAAATTTAAATATTTTTATTTAAAAATATTTAAAAAATAATTGCGACGCACTTCTTGCATCGCAATATTTGTAATAAGTTTTTATTTTAATCTATTTAAATTATTAAAAAATATTGCGATGCCTTAGCGACGCAATTATTAGAAAATAAAAATATTTTTCCCGCCAGATGATGGCGCCAATTTAGCGACGCTTCAGCGACGCATTTAGTGGCGTCGCTATGTTTTTAGAAAATTATTATAAACATGTATTAACGATGGATTAGCGACGCCCTAGTGCGTCGCTAAGAAAAAAAAAATTACGACGAAAATTGCGACGCAATTTTGGCGTCGCTAATTCCCTATATTTAAGCCGGGCCCCTTCTCCTTTCCTCCTTCCCGTCTTGACCTAGCCGCCGCCGTGAAGCTAAAGCTTGAATCTTCGGCGCATCCCCGTCCTCCGGCTACCCGGCGATCGCATCCGACTCCGGCAACCCGGCGATCTCATCTCAACCAAGGTTAGCTCCGATAATCTAAAAAAAAAATTTTTATTTATTTATTTCCCTATGGCCACGGCCGCTGCCGTGGCCGGCAGTGGCCTGGCCACGGTGGCCAGGCCACTGTAATCAAAAAAAAAATTTTTTTTTTTTAACAGGGGGAGGGGAGGAAACCCCCCCCTTGTTTTTTCTTGTCCGGCCACGGCCGTGGCCGCGGCCGACAAGGCGGCCACGCTGCCGTGGCCGTCTTCTTCGGCCACGGCCACTGCCGTGGCCGCAGTGGCCTGGCCACGGTGGCCAGGCCACTGTAATCAAAAAAAAAATTTTTTTTTTTAACAGGGGGGAGGGGAGGAAACCCCCCCGCCCCCCCTTTCTTTTCTTGTCCGGCCACGGCCGCTGCCGTGGCCGGCAGTGGCCTGGCCACGGTGGCCAGGCCACTGTGACAAAAAAAAAAAAAAAATTCCTTAAAAGGGGGGAGGGGGGAAACCCCCCCCCCCCCCTTTCTTTTCTTGTCCGGCCACGGCCGCTGCCGTGGCCGGCAGTGGCCTGGCCACGGTGGCCAGGCCACTGTGACAAAAAAAAAATTTTTTCCTTAACAGGGGGGAGGGGGGAAACCCCCCCGCCCCCCTTTCTTTTCTTGTCCGGCCACGGCCGCTGCCGTGGCCGGCAGTGGCCTGGCCACGGTGGCCAGGCCACTGTGATAAAAAAAAAAAATAAATTTTTCCTTAACAGGGGGGAGGGGGGAAACCCCCCCGCCCCCCCTTTCTTTTCTTGTCCGGCCACGGCCGCTGCCGTGGCCGGCAGTGGCCTGGCCACGGTGGCCAGGCCACTGTGACAAAAAAAAAAAAAAAATTTCCTTAACAGGGGGGAGGGGGGAAACCCCCCCGCCCCCCCTTTCTTTTCTTGTCCGGCCACGGCCGCTGCCGTGGCCGGCAGTGGCCTGGCCACGGTGGCCAGGCCACTGTGACAAAAAAAAAAAAAAAATTTTTCCTTAACAGGGGGGAGGGGGGAAACCCCCCCCCCCCCCCTTTCTTTTCTTGTCCGGCCACGGCCGCTGCCGTGGCCGGCAGTGGCCTGGCCACGGTGGCCAGGCCACTGTGACAAAAAAAAAAAAAAATAAATTTTTCCTTAACAGGGGGGAGGGGGGAAACCCCCCCTTTCTTTTCTTGTCCAGCCACGGCCGCTGCCGTGGTCGGCAGTGGTCTGGCCACGGTGGCCAGGCCACTGTGACAAAAAAAAAAAAATTTTTCCTTAACAGGGGGGAGGGGGAACCCCCCCCCCCTTTCTTTTCTTGTCCGGCCACGGCCACCTTGGCCACGGTGGCCAGGCCACTGTCATAAAAAAAAAAAAAAATTTTTGTTTTAACACGGGGGAGGGGGAAATCAATAAAGCTGTTTGATTGACTGTTTTTTATGTCTTGATTATTCAATAATATTTGTAATGCTAGATTATTTAATTTACATAATATTTATGCAATAATTAATTTAAGCAGAATGTTTATGACAATAGTATTTGTGCATTTATACTCATTTACATTTGTTATGTCTTGATTATTTATATTCTGCTGCAAACTTAATGATGCATTACATTTTGAAATGCTAAATAAAATGTTTTGTTGTAATATTATTTAATTTCCAGCAACAAATTACTAGTTTCAATGATTTACATTTTAGTATTCGCAAACATTTGTATTTGACACAATAATCTTAAAAAAGTTAGTGATTACATGTATAATTCACAAGAAGTTAAGAATAACAAGCATAAGTTCGATTGTCTTCGGACTTCCATAATCACAGCACTTTATTAACCTTTAGACCCGTTTGAGAATTTGTAAGCCTTAGTCTTGCAAATTCTCAAATTGTCCTGGTGGACAGTTTGGAATATTTCTTGTGACATGTTAGTCTGCTAGTAATCATCGTGGGGTGAGATTTCGGTTTGCATTTGCTCATACGTTCTCCTAGTGTGGCTTATATACCACACATGTAGGAGAACATATGGGGAAATGCTGCCGAAATTTCAATGTTACCGATCGATGATAATTAATAGCAGAATAACATATCACAAAAAATATTCTTGAATGGGATAGGGCCTTACCTTATAGACATGGAGTGAAGGTAGAATTATTTAAGACACTTGAATTCTTGTGAAGTCTAATGACTAAACGCACCGCCTTATGGCCCGACACAAACTCAAGCCCTCTCTTTAGCCATGAACCTATGCATCGGTCCTTGCTAGCACCCCAAGGATCGTAGCCGTGGCTCGCCCTTGCATGGTAGGGTCCTTATTTACCTAAAAAAAATTTGGGTACTTATAAATGATTTAATTGGTTGTAATTAACCTTAATTAGTTGTGCCCAAGAAATAATTTAGTTATATATTTATTAATACTAATATAGTTTTTTTTTTTTTGGTTTCATTTAATGATTTACCAGACTTTGTATAAGTCGGTCAAAAATGAGCGGGACTCGCTCATGGATGTATGCAAGGATAAAAGATGGCTTGCTGAATCCAGATTTTCTGAATGGATTGGAAGAATTTATCGCATTTGCATGTAGCCAACCTGAATGGATGGATGGGCCTAGGATTAGGTGCCCATGCAACTTCCACAGGTGTCAGAATAAAGCCTACAGAGATGTGGAAACTGTTAAGGTGCATTTGTGTAAGAAGGGTTTTGTTCCTGATTACTATGTTTGGTACTGTCATGGTGAACCAGAGGATATTCCAGCAGCTGTTATAGGCCAACAAGAGTCAATTCCCGTAGATGAACCATTTGTGAATTTAAACACATATGAACAAATGGTGATGAATGCATCGGGTAATGACTTCAATCAGAATACATTTATGGAAGAACCAAATCCAGAAGCACAACAATTTTACGATATGTTGCGTGCTGCAAATCAAGAATTGTATCCTGGGTGTGAGGGTCATTCCCAGTTCTCTACAGCTGCTCGAATGTTGAATATTAAGGCAGAACATCGATTATCAGAAAAGGCGTTCAATTCTGTAGCTGAGTTAATCAAAGAAATTCTGCCAAATGATAATGTTGCCGCAGACAGTTTTTACGCAACAAAGAAGTTGTTGCGTGGGCTTGGGCTCCCAGTTAATAAGATCGATTGTTGCTTGAACAATTGTATGATATTTTGGGGTGAAGACTCAGAGCTGAGATGGTGTAAGATTTGTGGGCAATCGAGGTTCAAAAACACGAAGGAGGAGCCGGTACAAGTAGGAGGAAAAGTGTGCCTTACAAGAGGATGCATTACTTTCCTCTTACCCCACGCCTGCAGAGATTATACAGATCTGAGGCAACAGCTGCTGATATGAGATGGCATGCCGAACATGAATCTAAAGAGGATGAAATGCGGCATCCATCAGATTCAAAGGCTTGGAAGCATTTCAATGAAAATCATCCTGATTTCGCTGAAGATATAAGGAATGTGAGATTAGGTCTTTGTACCGATGGCTTCCAACCATTTGGTCAAGCGGGGCAACAGTATTCATGTTGGCCTGTGATACTGACTGTATATAACCTTCCTCCGTGGAAGTGCATGAAAGATACTGCAATGTTTTTAACCGTTTTGGTTCCAGGACCATCAAATCCAAAGGAAAAGATTGATGTCTTTCTGCAACCGTTGGTGGCCGAATTGAAAATGTTGTGGGAAACAGGAGTGGTAGCCTACGACATTTCTATGAAACAAAATTTCTTAATGAGAGCTGCTTTGATGTGGACAATAAGTGATTTTCCGGCATATGCAATGTTGTCTGGTTGGAGCACTGCTGGACGTCTGGCATGCCCTCATTGCATGTATGATTCGGATGCATTTACATTGCAGAAGAGTGGTAAGCAGTCATGGTTTGATAACCATAGGAAGTTCTTGCCCCCAAATCATCCTTACAGGCGTAACTTGATCGCCTTCCGGAAGAACAAAGCAGTCACAAAATTTGCCGAACCGGTTAGGTCCGGCACGGATCTATTTGATTCTATAGAGCATTTGGGGTTGATGTATGCATGGGAACCGGATGCAGATAGAATAAATAGCCGTATATGTAAAGAACATAACTGGAAGAAGCGAAGTATATTTTGGGATTTGCCTTATTGGAGCACAAATCTCATCCGGCACAACTTGGATGTTATGCATATCGAGAAAAATTTCTTTGATAACATATTTAACACGGTGCTAAACATCCCGGGAAAAACAAAAGATACTGCAAAGTCAAGAGAAGAACTTAATCAGTACTGCAGAAGAGGTGATTTGAGAAGGAGTGCCGATGGGACCTATCCTAAAGCATGTTACACTCTTGACAGAAATTCACGAGAAGTTTTATGTAACTGGCTAGAGGGTTAAAATTTCCAGATGGTTATGCCTCAAATATCGGTAGGTGTGTGGACATGCATAAGCTCAAGTTGTTCGGCATGAAGAGCCACGACTGCCATGTTTTCATGCAACGATTATTACCTATAGCTTTTCGTGAGTTGCTTCCGCAACATGTCTGGAAGGCAATTACGGAGCTCAGCTTATTCTTCAAGGAGTTATCTGCCGCAGTCATTACTTCTGCATCCATGGCAAGGCTTGAGGAGGAAATTCCAATTATTTTATGCAAGCTTGAGCGAATATTTCCTCCCAGTTTTTTTGACTCAATGGAGCATTTACCGGTTCACTTGCCATACGAAGCGAGCATAGCTGGTCCCGTGCAGTATCGCTGGATGTATCCTTTCGAGAGGTAAATATATACATCATTAAGATATGTTGACATTTCAAATATTATTTCATTGCTTGAAAAATTCGTTAATTTTTTGTTGCAACTTTACATATAGGTATCTTAAGAAGTTAAAAAATAATGTGCGTAATAAGGCAAGGGTTGAAGGTTCTATATGCAATGCACACTTGGTCGAAGAAGTTTCAGCTTTTGCCTCACATTACTTTGAGGGTCACGTCCACACGAGGAGCCGAAATCATGGTCGTAACGATGACGTATGTGTGGACGAAGCAGAAGCTAATGACGGTAGAATATCAATTTTTAAAGCTATCGGCCGTTCATTTGGTGGGCAGAAGTCAAGAAATCTTAGCGATATGGAGTATAATGCAGCACATTATTACATCCTAATGAACTGTCGAGAAGTCGATCCATATATTGAGTAAGTGTATACTTCAATGCTAAATTGAAAATTTAAATTTATATAATAATATACCATAATATTTAATTTCTAACAGTAGTTTTCATCCTTTTCATCCCATAAGGATGTTTTGTGATAGACAACGACAGATGAATCCCGACATCAGTCAAGTTGCAATTGGGCAGAAATTAGAAACGGAGTTTGCTTACTGGTTTTATGAATTTGTGAGTAGTATCACTCAATCAATTTCGATAATGGCAATTATTTTTTGAATTGGATGTCAATAGCTTATTAATTTATAGGTCAACGGTCCATGGTCGACAACCGACAATATTTTCATTAAATGTCTATCGCAATGGCCATTGAAGACCGTAACAACCTCTACTGGCTATTTTGTAAATGGGTACAAATTTCAGATTGAACGATTAGCAGCTTCAAGAGGCACGCAGAACTGGGGCGTGTGTGTAAAAGGAGAAAGTGTTGGAGCAAATATGCAGGATTATTATGGAAAGTTAGTAGAGGTGGTTGAAGTTGAATATCCCGGTTGGCCTATGAAACGAACCGTATTGTTTCGTTGTGATTGGTTCGATCCGATAGTTCCTGTGGGCAAAAGGGTTCATAACGACTATAATTTGGTTGAAGTGAACCATCGACGAAGATTACAGAAATATGACCCATTCATCCTTGCATCCCAAGCTCAGCAAGTCTTTTACTGCGGATATCCAAGTTTGCGCAACGACAAGCGAGATTGGTGGGCCGTTTCTAAAATCGTCCCACGTTCAACAATCGTATTAGAGGAGAGTTCATCAAGTCAATCAGCCGAGTGCCCTGCATTTCAAGAGGATGAGATGGAAATGCATGCAATTGAGGACGACACAAGGGCTCCTGAAACATCACTTAGAGATCCAAGTGGTGATGTCCAAGAAATTGCGGATGCAAATGTTCGGTTTCCTTTCGATGATAATGAAACTGATTCGCAATCCGATACGGCATCGGATGTTGAACCAACATTTCACGAAACAAATGACACCGATTAAACATAAAGGTTTTTTAAAATTTAACTTTTTTTATAAGTGTTAAATTCTTACATAGTCAATCATTAATCGTAATTTAATTGTGTGAATCTTTAGTATTTTCAGTATGAGGGGCAGAGGTAGATCTACCGACGACAGATTGGGTGAGCAGAGACGTAGTTTGGATCCTTCGACATCAGATCACATGAGCGTCGGAGATGGAGAGTTTGGATCTCCAGCAGAGGCGCAGCCTTCGATCTCTGCACCAGTATTACCATCCACCCGATCGGCACAGACCTCCGAGAGTTCTTCCGCCTTCGGCCGCACTTTACTTCGACTTGATGCTCAGGGGATGTAAGTATATACTAATTAAAAATATTTTGTTTATGTTTTTAAGTCATTTACTTATAAACTTGCATTTTTTTAACAGATTCATTGAGCAGCATCATGTCTCCAGCCACATCAGCGCCGTTTTTCAGAGGCGTGCAGATCCCAGTGGCTACGATTGGCGCCACGTATCGCCAGCCACGAGGGAGTTTTTATTTTTCTGAGTTTCAGGTAAACTTATTAAATACAATTTATCAGTGATATATAATTCTTTAAAGTTAATAAATTCAGAAACTAACTGTTTATTTTAATGCAGAAAAAGTTTACGTGGGATCCTGCCACCCATGATGCCATTAGGGCAGCATGGGAGGCTCTGACGCGACGCCGATACTCCGACATGCTTCATCGTTGGAGGTCGTCGGGTCAGCGTCCTGCGCACGTGCCAGAGGGTATTTGGCACGAGTGGCAGCAGGCCTGGGAGTCCGATGGCTGGCGCAGGAGGTCCGCATCAGCCAGCACGAACCGCCGATCTGAGAAGGGCGGTCCTGGCACGGGTCTCTCCTGTCATACTTCGGGCTCCATTTCGATTCAGGAGCACAGACGGCGTATGGTAAGAAAACATAAATATTTTAATTACTATTTTAGTTATTTACAAATATTTTATTAATATCATTTTTTTTATTGTTATAGACTGAGCAGGAGGGCGGAGATCCTGGTGAGTTTCGTCTATTCAGGGCGACACACACCAGGAGGGACGGCTCCTGGGTCGATACGCGATCACGGGAGGTTGCGGTAAGAAATTAGATTTATGTAGTATCTGTTTAATTTTTAAAATTTTATTTCTAGAAATTTATTAACTCATTTATTATTGATTTCATAATTTCAAGCACGAGTCGACGAGCTTCGATCCCAGGCATCACAGGTCGACTCTACTGATGGGGAGACGCCCGTCGAACTCTCAGCAGATGAGAGTCGACGTGTGTTTTTGGAGGCTGTTGGTGCCCAGCCACGAGACCGCAGGGTCTATGGTATGGGCACTAGAGCTTCTACATTTTTTCCCCATCAGGCCTCCAGCTCGCGAGTTCCTGCTGATCTTCCTCCCGAGCGTTTAGAGGAGCTTCGCAGATCTATTGCAGAGGAGGTTCGCCAGGAGGTCGAGCAGGATTTGAGGATCGTATGCGAGGCCGGGATCAGGAGGTTGCTGACATGCGAGATGAGATGCATTATTTGCGGGATATGGTTAGACGCTTGTCGCAGAGTCTTCAGCCTCCACAGCCTCCACAGCCTCACGTGATCATTCAGATTCTTGATGTATTTTTTTTTTTTTTTTTTATGTAAAAACTTCAAAATTTTAATATATAAATTATTTTTTGAAATTTATTATTGTTTGGATTGAGTGAAAAATGTTTGTATCAATATTTAGATTTAACGAAATTTATTAACCGTTTTAATTTTTAATCATTTAAATATTTTTAAAAAAAAATTTGCGACGCATTAGCGACTGATATTGCGATCGCTAATATTTTTAAAAATTATTATTAAATATTGCGACGCAATGACCTGGCATCGCAATAATTTAAAAATAAATTTAATAGCGACGCATTAGCGACTAAATTGAGTCGCTATTTTATCTTAAAAAATTTTAAATATTGCGACGCAATTATTGCGTCGCAATATTTTAAAATAATTTTATTTGCGACGCATTAGCGTCGCAATATTTAATAATAATTTTTTAAAAAAATTAATTTTAAATATTGCGACGCAAATTAGTGCGTCGCAATATTTAATAATAATTTTTAAAAATTAATTTTAAATATTGCGACATAAATTTGTGCATCGCAATATTAATAATAATTTTTTTTTAAAAATTTTTTTTAAATTTAGCGACGCATTTTCATGCGTCGCAATATTGCGACGCAATGTGGCGTCGCATAGAGTCGCAATATTGCGACGCAATTGCGACAAAAGGGTATTGCGACGGACAGTTGAGCGACGCCCTCATTGCGTCGCTATTGCGTCGCAATATCATGTTTAGCGACGCAATTGCGACGCATTTGGGCGTCGCAATATTTAAAATCTCTTGTAGTGATTGCTTGAACTTTATGACTTTTTAAAATGTTTATAAAGTGGATAAAGATAAAATACTAATTAAAGGAAATAAGAACGTGTCTATTCTATCACACAAGCCTATTCTACCAAATGATCTTGATATGTTCACAGATGATTTAGTTTGAGCAGCTCAATATCTACATGAGTTCTCTGATCTATTGGTTGAATTGATTTTTTGAATGGACTCCACCCCAACTATTATATAGCTTACAATGTGTTACGGGTCTGTAAGATGATAACTCTCCCTAAGGACATATTTTACTGGAAGCCATTGTCAAAATTTTACATATGTGGGTAGTCATTAATTATTATAATTTAATTTTATAAAATAGGCTAAATAAATTTGATCCAATGATACAAGATGGATAAGCCCGCTGTTGGTCAAACTTGTGATTCACAGTTTGGATTTGGATGCACCTTTATTGGATAATGTGATTGGCAGTTTATATGGGTCTAAAGCTCAATAATGACATGTAATGAAGGTCTATTAGGATTTCTTTATAATTAAGCTAAGTCCTTTTTTTCTCTTCTTAGATCTGTAATTTATTTTTTTATCAAAATACTACTTAAGGAAGGAGCGAGAAGAGGAAGACCTAGGTTTAGGGCTGTAAATGAATCAGATAAACTTCGATCGTATTCGCATTCGTATTCGAATCATATCAGATTCGGATATTTATTTTATAGTTTAATTAGATTTAGATACGAATTCAGATATTTAATTCAAAAATTAATCAGATACAAATACAAATACAAATTTTTATATATTTTTAAATACGGATACGGATATCCGTTTTATTATATATATCCGGTTAATATTTCAAAACAAAGCCCGATGGACGCTGGGCGACAGCTATTTTTTAAGTAAAAAAATAAAATCAAAATCGCCGGGTGACGAGAGTGAACTATGAAGAGAGTGAAGAGACGCATGAACGATGAATTCGTCGACACATCGCGTACGGTTGGCAGAAGGGAAGAGTCTCCCTTCCCGCTCCCGTTTCTTCTTTCGTTCGTTTTTTTTTTTTGGCACAGCCCGCTCCATTCCCACTTCTAGACTTCCTTCTGGTTCTTGAGTTCTTTAGACTTCAGTTCTTTCTTCGTCTTCCACGTTCAGACTTCCTGGCACGGTGACAGCGAGGAGGAGCGATCCATCGCGGAGGCAATGAAGGAGATGGTGCCACGGTGGTCGAGGAGGAGCGATCCATCGTGGAGAGAAACCAATCTGTTTGGTCTGTTCGGATTTATCAAAGTCAACGACTTCGGGTTCGATCCATTCGGAATCTTCGGATCCGATCTGACGATATGTTCCTCCCTGGACTTTGGCAGTTCGGTTTGGTCGTCATCAAGTAAGCTTCCTTTCCTTCCACCTCTTCTCTTTGCTCTGTTCTGAGGTTGCCCAGGGAAGCCTGGAAGGGTGAGGGATGGGTCCGTGGTGGCCATGGCCAGCGGTGAGGCCGGAGGCTGACATCCGGCCCATCACCGGGGTGGTTTTTCAGCCCTTCGAGTCTTCTCTTGAAAATGTTATGAGCTCACCCTTGAGTTTTAACTCTTTGCTCTGTTCTGAGCTCGTCCTCGTGCCCACCATGCTTGACCAGTCCATCGCCCAGTGGCCCGCCAGAAGTACTCCAACGAGCTCTCAACGAGCATATCAAGTTGGAAGGCTGCCGTTGATGCCATGGATGAATATTGATTCGGGTAGACTACGGCGGCAGCTGAGGCGGCTGAGAGGAGGAGGAGGGTGGTGGCGAGGGCAGCAACTGTCTGGTCATCGGTTTCGATTACTCTCATCTCATCCATCTCCCTTCCAGCCATAATAATCTCTGACGACGAGTTTCGAGACTTTCATCACTTCCACCTTTCTCCTGAATCTCCCTCTGTAACTCTGTTTCAGACTTTCAGTGTTTCATTTGATTATTTGCCATTATTTTCCTTCTTTTTTAATGCTGCAGTCAATCCTTGCTTCTGGAACAAGGCTGCCAAGGCACCTAGTTTTTAATATGACCGCTATTTGATAACTTTTTAAGGGTTGACATATCATTATGTCTGGTATTTACATCTCAATTCTCACATTAGACAATAGACAACGATAAATGTATCATGTACCTTGGCTTGAATATGACACTCTTGCATTGCTATATTTTCGACATCATAGCCTTTGTGTTTTATTTTTAATTTTGATTTTTATTTTTGGTGTTACAATGTATTTTATCATAACATTTGCCTTTTCATTGTTGATTCTTTTAGAGGTTAATTTCCTCGGTTCTATTTGATTCCTTTGAACTTAATATGATAGGAAGCGAGACCTATTTTAGTTCAAAGTCTCCCATGTCTTCCATGGGCATTCAGTTTGTTAGATGCTAAGATGCTCCAAATTTAGCCAAATACAGCCACTGTATCAGTGGACTGATTTCATGTGGTCTTCCGAAAGGATTCAATACTGGTCAGAAAAATACTAAATGAGCTTAGAGAGATGGTTTAATGCATAAATAAGTTTCAAAATTATTTCATTTCTTGCTAAACTTTTTTGAGCAATGATGTGGGAATTAAACATGAATTTAAAGTAGTTCAGTCATCAAAACATATATCATGAAATGTTAAGATAAAGATATGTATAACTAACTTAGGTGTGAAATAATTAGCATAGATTAAATTTTTATTGCATATTAAACAATGAAATTGAATGACTTCTTGAGTGTGTTAATATTTTTTTTTGGGTGATGGAATTCTCATTGACTTGTGTGATCATTGATTTTCTTATTATATATTTTATTTTTTATATTTTGAATGCAGTTGTTATATATCATGTCTTCTAGTGGAACTATTGAAGATGCAAATAGCAAATCAGTTGAGCCTACAAATCAAACAGAGAGGAAAAGACAAAAGAAAAAGCTAACATCTAAAATTTGGGATGATTTTACAAAGTATGAATTAGAAAAGGAAGTTGATGAAAAAAATTTTAAAACAGAAGAAGCAAGATGTAATCACTGCAAAAGAATATTTAATGGAGCTAGTAGGTTGGGGACAACACATTTGAAAAATCATCTTGATAAGTGCCATTCATTTTTTAAGAATACTAATGTCAAAGGCCAACTAATGTTACAAACATCATTGCAAAAAGAGGATGGCACTTGTTCTTTGAGTACCTATACATATGATGGAGATGTTAGTCGTAAGAAGCTTATACGGATGTTTGTTATGCATGAATACCCATTTGCTATGGTTGAGCATGAAGGATTTATTGATTTTGTTAAGTCTTTAAGACCATCTTTTGAATTAAAGAGTCGCATAACCCTTAGAAAAGGGATTATGGAAAACATATTTAGAGGAAAAGAAAAAAGTTTATGATATGTTTGGTCTACTTTCATGTCGGATAAGTGCAACTATGGATTTGTGGACTTCTAGACAAAACAAGTCTTATTTATGTGTGACAGCACATTTCATTGATGATGATTGGAATTTGAAAAAAAAATAATTAATTTTATGCATATGGGAGGAAGACATACTGGAGTCAATTTGTGTAATACATTTATCAAAAATATGATTGATTGGAACATTGATCGTAAGTTATTTGTATTAACATTGGATAATGATCGTGCCAATGATGTGTGTGTCAGAGAAATCGTGGATAGGCTTCAAGGAACACTTGTATGTAATGGCCAGTTCTTTCATGTGAGATGTGCTGCACATATTATTAATTTAGTTGTGCAGGATGGACTAAAAAAAATTAATATGGCAATTGAAAATATCAGAGAAATGGTGAAGATTGTTCGAAGCTCTCCACTACAGTTAGAGGAGTTTGAAAAGAGGGCTAAAGAATGTAATTTGGATACACGTAGAGGTTTGTCAATTGATGTCCCAACACGGTGGAACTCTACGTACATGATGCTAAGGGATGCTTGTTATTATAAAGAGGCTTTTAAAAGATTGCAGTGTCTTGATCCATACAAATATGATATGTGCCCAACAAATGATAATTGGATAGAGGTAAAAAACATTTTGTCAAGCTTTGAAAAACTTCTATAACATCACCGAGCTCCTTTCAGGCACAATATATCCAACTGCAAATCTCTTTTTTCAAGAATTTTGTGAAATTCAATTGCAAATTATTGAATGGTGCACAATCCTAAGGATCAACTTTTTCTCTTTATGGCATTATCAATGAAGGAGAAGTTTGACAAATATTGGCAACAATCTAATCTCATGCTAGCAGTGGGTTCATTCTTAGATCCTCGTTACAAAATGAAGATGGTAGAATTTTATTACTCACAGATTTACTCTTTAAATGGAGAAAAAGAGGTCAGTGATGTTCAAAATGTTATTCGAAACCTTTATAGTGAGTATAAAAAAATTTCCTTCATTTTCTATTCCAATTACTCATGATATTGGTTCATCGAGAGATAGCGGATATATTTCTGATGAGTTTGATGAGATGGAAGGAAGAAAAAAAAAGTTTGCACAATTTATGAAGAAGAATGCACAACAACAACAAATTAGAACAGATTTGGATATATATATGGAGGAATCTATTTGGCCATGGGTTGAAGGTGATGCTTTTGATATTTTAGGCTGGTGGAAATCTAATGGTCCAAAGTATCCTATCTTATCTCGGATTGCAAGAGATATTTTGGCAATTTCAGTATCTACTGTAGCTTCAGAATCAGCATTTAGTACAGGTGGACGAGTGATAGATGCATTTCGAAGTTCATTAGATCCTGATATTGTTGAAGCTGTGATTTGTCTTCAAGATTGGCTGAGATCTGAGAAAAAAGGTAACTTATTGCATTTTATACAATATTTTTATTAGATTTAACTTATTTATAATATTTTACTATTTTTAAAATTTCGTTTCAGGTCATATTCCTTCCATTGTTCATGATCTCAATTCTCCTGCTATGTTGGATAAGGTAAATGCAAATGATGTGTAGTTTTTAAAAAATAAGTTATTATTTTTATTTATATATATTGAACTTTTGTACTAATATATTTTTATGTTTTATTTCAGGATGATTAGAGCATTGAAGATTGTCATATGATGTTATTCAATGATTTGTGAACTTTTTACTTAATAGTTTATGAAATACTTCTTATGACATTTGAGTTTATGAGATGCATTTAAGATTTATCATCAATAAATCCTATTAATATTTTCATGTGATGACTTAATGCTTTCAGCTATAATATGAATTGATGCAAATACTATATTATTTATGAGGTTGATTATGTTGCCATGTATCGGGGGCAATCGATACCGACCTCAACCTGCCAATTTTGCCTTGTTTATTTCATTCCAAAAACTTTGTGTGGGCTGTGATAATATTTTGAGCCTATTCAATTTAATTTGGCAATGATGATAGGGACTTCCAATTTGTTTTGACGCTCAATGTGTGGGCTGTGAAATCATGACTTGGAGGGCATTTCTAAATGCAACCGTTGTGATTTGTGAAGCATATGTTTGACACTGAAATCATGACTTGGAGGGCATTTCTAAATGCAACCGTTGTGATTTGTGAAGCATATGTTTGACACTCTATCTGAGCCAAGGGCCATGATGTTAGGCAGATTCATAGCATTTCCTGACTCGGATGCATGCAAATTGTAACCATCAGGAAATAACAGCTGATAATGTCTTTCTGAGCCAACTCAAACTATGTCCCTATATCAGATAAGTTACTAGCGTCTTGGAGGATATTTATTCATTTCCTTGATCAGGTCTGTGATATATTTTCAAGAATCATACGTCTTTGATCAGGTCTGTGATATATTTTCAAAAATCATACTTCGTGGATGCTTGGCAAATTACTTATTTTAAGCCTAGCCCCTTGATATGATCATTTATATATTATAAAACTTGACCTTTGTCCTATGTTTTTGTTCCTTTGTGTTCTTCAGGTTGGTAATTGTTTGGGCACTTTGATCAAAACATTCAAGGCTTCTTTCCTGCCATTCTTTGGTGAACTTGCTATGTACATAACACCAATGTTGGTAAGTCCTAAGAAACATGCTACTTGTATTTCTTAGTAGTACTCAAGAAAATATGCTTGACATTTTGCTTTTCCTGTTGTATTTATGCATTTTTTTGTATTAGTGAACTGCAAATTCTTATATATGTCTACATTTCCGTGAAAATTCTTGTCTCAATGCTTAATGATTTCCATCTCAAATATTTTAGGTCCTGTTACACTGTTGCTTAGTTGGATTTGTTGTGGATTTCAACTTCTTTCAAGTTTCTTAAGAGAACATTTATGTAGCCATATTCTTATTGCCTATGTTTTGTTCTTGTGGTAGACAGTAGGAGTTTAGTGGCTTCTTTAGTATTCCTCTATTTATTAACTCTTTCACAACTATTCATCATATAATACCATCATGAGATCATAGAAATTTCTATCTTCATATTCGTATCCGTATATAACAAATATGGATATGCTGGATATCCGATTCATATCCGTATCCGTATATAAAATATGGATATGCTGGATATCCGATTCGTATCCGTATCCGTATATAATAAATATGGATATGCTGGATATCCGATTCGTACCTATATCCGTATATAATAAATATGGATATGCTAGATATGATTTGTATCCGTATAATAAATAGGGATATACTTGATATCCGATTCGTATCCGTATCCGTTTAGAATAAATATGGATATGAATTTTAATATCCGTTTAGTATTCGTATCCGTATTCGTATCCGTTAAAAAATATGGATACAAATATGGATATACTACTATCTGCTCCGTATCCGATCCGTTTTCAGCCCTACCTAGGTTTTTTTTTGGAGCTTTTGCACTTCTCTCATAATAGCACAAACATGTATGAAATATTTATTATTGCTATTCGGTGTTCTGATTACATATATGAGATCCTTAAATTCTAACATATGGTATCAGAGTGGGCATATGTGATTTAGAACCCAAGTCTTTCTGAATTAGCAATATGATTCATATATGTTTTGATGGTTATGGTTTTATGCCCATTGTCCATTGATCAAGTATGAATATTTATAGTAATTGTATTTATAAACTAATTCTAATAAGTGCTAATTATGCGGGTTGAAATCTTAGGGATTTCTTGGGATTTTTTTTATCCTAGATGGGATTTTTTTTCTATATTAATGCGGATTAAATTTTTTTAAATTAGGTTTATCTAATCCTAAGTAAGATTTATTATTAAAAAAGTCATAATCTTAACATCCGTGAAACAGAGAAAGAGGATGATGTGGTTGAGCTTATGGGTTTGGAGTCCAAATCAGTTTTGGGCCTCTTTTAATAAATTATTTATTTTTAGGCCAAACAATTTTGAGCCAAAGTCTAATCTTGTGCTGATTAGTCAAAGGTTTTTGACTAATTTTTTATTAGACTAAGATCTTAGTTTTAACTTATTTATAATAGATCTGTTCATGAGTCTAGATTAATTACAACCCAAAAATTAAATCTAAGCCCGCTGATTATAATAATAATTACAATTTTATTTATTAATTATATGTTTTATGGTTCAATTATTATTGCTACTTAGTTGTTGATAATTTATGCCATATTTTGAAATTTATATTGGCTATAAATTATATTTTACCTTTATGTAAGTTTAATATAATCAATGTATATTTTCTTGCTTGATTTACAACAAATGATTTATGTGCTCTCATTTTAGAATATGTGCATAAAACATAAATGATGGTTAAATTAAAGACATTTAGTATGAATGTAATTAATTATTATTTTGTGACCTCAATAGGTACATATGGTTAGCATACCTCAAGTTAAGTGATTACTTGTATGCATTTGGTTGTGGGTATATTGGATATCTCATTTTTGAAAAAAATTTACAAGTTGATATGGGTGCTTGGTTGCTCAAGTCGCGCATCCATTAAAGCTTATGAAATTTCTTTCCATGTCATATCCTAGGTTACAATATAATCGCCTGCCCAAAAGAGGTTTTCATGTATTATAATATTCGATATAAACATGGAGCATTTAATGTTAAAGTGTGCATTGACTTTAGGGAATTTGTCTGCCCAATGTATTCTTGTAGTTGGCTTCATATAGAGAGATTCACTAGTATGTTACATTCTCTTGTTAAAAAAGAGTTCTTGATGATGCAGCAGAACCCTTAGGATGCATATAGCCATTTGTGTTGAGACTATTTTGCTATTTATTAGCTGTATTATGATATATCACATTATTTGTCTTGATTATAATATATTTCACTTTTGTATTAAATAGTCGCCTTTTTTATGAACAATAACCATGCTACTATTGAAATTATTTGGCTTCAATTATAAGAGATGAAGAAATGATTTAAAGTTTGCATTCTGGATTGGAGATACTGATCTGGCTCTGCATGAATGTGAACCTCCTAAGCCCACTGATGAGGGCACACCTGAGCAAAAGGATTAAATAATCAAAAGGATTTATCAGACTTTATATAAACCACTTTGATTGTTATAGAACGACTAAATAAGTTTTGAAAGCAAGATCTACCATATATTGAAGTAGATATCCGATGCCAAACTTTTAAAAACCTTAACTTTTGTTCTATAATATCCTGTTAAGATGCTTGTTATAATAATTGAATAAGTTTTTAAGCTCTATAATGTATATAGAGGTATGTACAATGCTGTAAAGGGCCAAGTTCATTTTAGCTTCAAATAGCTAGTCAAATCAAAAAAATATATTTTTAAAAAAGATTTTGATAATGCATATCTCTCGATACAAAGAAAAAAAAGACTATAGAAAAAATGATGCAAAAACCAAGGTCTACATTCCATAGAATTTTAGCTATTTGTTATTATTTGTGCTATCATATTTGTTTTTGAAAAGTTGTAATCTTTTTAAGTAGAAAAATCAGACTTGAGCTATATAAGAGCAGACTTGAGTAGTTTAAATAGTACCTTTGTAACTTTATAATTCATTAGTAAAAGAAAAGGAAATATAAGCCTACTTTTGTTGATTTTCTTCTTTTTAAATTTTTTAAAAGACTTGAATTAAGAGGGTAAAATATTGTCATCAAATTATTATTAGATTAGAAAATTGACATGGGCTTGCTCCTATAGAAATATCTTATCATGTATTTATCCTTGTAAAGGAATTTCTAGTTATGTATGTGTTATTGTAAAATTATAATTTACATATTTTTCCCTAGATTGATTTTTTTTAAAAAAAACTACCCTATTGCCATTTTCATTAGACGATATGAGATTTCCTTCAAAGTGTTATACAAGCCGGCATCTTATTCCTTTAAAGAAATATCCAATTATATATTAGTCCTTGTAAAGTTCTAATTTATATATTTATCCATTTATTGAGTTTTTTTTGAATATTTACCATGTCATCCCCTATGTTGAGGGGAATTGAACTTCCAACCATCAAATTAAATTATTTTTACTAACTTATAACATTAACAAAACTTATTAAATAATTCTATTAATTTAAATTTTTCTATATCATATGCTAAATTTTCATATAAAAAATTATCTAAAAAGTTAAATAATTAGTTGATCCCTATGTATTAAAGAGTGAAAACTAAAATAAAATTTATTAATATATATGTATGTTAAAAAAAATGTACTTCATTTTATATTCTAGATATTTTTAAATTTGATATTTAAAAATAAAAGTCATAAATTTTATTTTAAGAAAACAAAATACATCACTTTAATTCATTGAAATAATGAATTTAAAAATATTCAAAAGATTAAAATGAATTATATTGACTTTTATTTTTATGAAGCAAAAAAATATGTATAGCTATTGACAAATATCCCTTAAACAATTATATCACATGGATCTACATTCTACACTATTTTAATTGTAGAATAAATTATCAAAAATCATGTGATTTTAGAAAAAAATAATATTTTTTTTATTATATAAAAAATATGTTGTACTGATAAAATAAATAATATATTCTAATTAGTGAAATTCTAAAAATATTTTAAAAATAAAATGAAATGTGAAGTTTGCCAATTTTTCTCATAAAGAAAATAATGACTATTTGAATGTTACATGCTAGTAGAAATTATTTGATTGAATCAATATAAGTAAAATAAATAATCTATTAGGTTATTTCTAAATGTTATCTTTGTTATTAAGATATTAGGTTTTAACATGATGGTAAGGAGTTCAATTGAGCTCTCAAACAATAATTTAATTATAATTTTGCAAAGATGTTTTGTGAGTGTATAAATATTATTTAGTAAATTTAATAATTATTGACAATCATCTAATGAAGAGTAGCAATAAGGATAAATATGTAGAAAGAACTCCAAATAGGGAATTTGGACATTTTATAGGGGTTTATAAGAAAAATATCTCTTTATAATTTATATTTAAGATCAAATCTAAGCCTTCTAATGGAAAATGGGGAAAGAAGGTAATTCATTAAGTAGTTTAACCAGATATAAATTTTGAAAACTTAAAAGTGAGATACTAGTTATATCCTACTTGTTGATTCCTCTTTGTTGGTATGTGGATTTATAGTTTGTCTCCCTAATTGTCTATCCAAATTTTAGTACATGCTCATCCTCATTTTGCCTACAATTTCTCTCACTTTTTCCTCCTCCTCCCTCCTATCTTTTTATTAAACCTCAAAATTTTGCCCACTCCACCTAAATCTTCAATGAAAAGAAGTAAACCCCTCGAAGCACCTCTCTCATCCTTTCACTTTCATTAGGGATGACTACGGCAAATATAGGATTGAGAGTATATTCTCTAACCCCACCAGTCCCCTTAGTTCCATTCAATCCTCGAATGGAGACTAACTTTTCTTTCATCCTCAACCTTATGATTCTTCATTCCCTACAAAAAATTCTATAGACTATTTATATTCTTTTGAATTAGGCCATTAATTTTGAGCCTAATTCTATTATAGAAAAAACTCGTTTAAAGCTTAAAATCTATTATAATCTAATGGATATTTGAAATAATTAAAATTGTTAAATTTAAGAGCCTAGATCTAAAACCCTAATATTTATATTTTAAAAAATGTTAAATTTCATGGATGGGTTTGGAGATGGATACCCTAGTCTTCAACCCTATCCCTAAACTCAGCAACTTTTCAAAAATTCTTTCCACCCCATTTAATCTCTCTAAACCCACCCTCATCAAGGTGGTTCTTAAGGGGATTAGATTCTTCAATCCCTATTACCATCCATAGCTACTTTCATTCTTTTAGGTCAGAAGAATTGATCAATCTAGATATTGTTTTCAATTTTAATTCTTAAAATTAAATGCAGAGAATTTTACTATGGATGAATAAATTCTTGTACAAGAGTTCAATAAATGTACATGAATTTTATATTTAATTATAGTAGCAAGACAACTTCTTAGTAATACCTCCGATAATACTTGAAGTACTAAGATGAGATTATTAATCTTAGCAATTCCATCAAATTTTATTCACAAAAAAACTGAAGGCATTGAAACAAAAAGCCTTTTTTTTTTCCTTTTCTCTCTCTCTCTCTCTCTCTCTCTCTCTCTCTCTCTCTCTCTCTCTTTTGAACAATAATTATGGAAAGGATCAAACCCAAATTTTTATATCAATAAAGATTTACAGATTAGAATCACTAGGATAGCAATAGATGAGAGTAATGTCTAGCACCCAAATTCATAGATTGAACTAATAGGTATCCAAGTCTTATTTTTCATCTCTTAGTTCCATATAATTTTCATAAGAGCATCTAGAAAATGTAAGAAATTAGCAATATATTTTTCTAGTCTTATTCCCATCATTAATTTATGGCTAGTACATTCCATAATATATTGAATCTCTCAATAAAATTTTGAATATATACTCTTGCAAATGCATGTTATAATCCCTTAAAATCACTATTTGCATATATATATTCCTTAATTCATCATGTTGTTGTAATTAACACATTTCTTGTTAGAGCTGTTACTAATGGATCACTAAATATATATTCTATGTTTATAATAGCACTATTACTTCAATGCCTTAATATCCTTGAAAACTTTAACATTCAATTTGTATTATAAGGGTTATTTTTTCATAAATTTTAGGGGCATTCAGAAAAAATAAAAATAAAAATAAAAACAGCTGTTGTTAATTAAAACAATTACTTTCTAATACTATGAATAAAATCTATACCGGATACTACTGCAAAAACAAGACAAATTTAACAATATTTGTGTGTGTAGTAATTTTGAAAGGTAAATATGCAATATCTCTTTTTTTTTTCTTGATAAAAATGTGCAGAAATCCTATTTATTTACAAGGATATAAGCACTTCTAAATATTAAATCTATATCAGAAATAAAGAACCAAAGCTATCAACCGCATGCATCATAAGTCTCCTAATTAGACAAATAGAAAACTGACTATGTAGGTTAGAGATTTAATCTAATCAAGAAAAAGGAAACTCAAATATTGTTTTAAAAAATTTGGAAAATAAAAATGTTCCAAAAGTAGAATCATGATCTCCTTTAATTTCACTCGTTAAGGAATGATAAGATTGAGTTATCAAATCTCTGTTTATGTTATTAACATATGCTTTTATACAATTTAGGTCTGAATCCTTTTTTAGTTAAAAGAAGTTATAATTTTTTTTAAAAGAAAAAATAGACATGTCTAGCAGAAATTGTCATGAAAAATTAAAATCATTTTTATATCAACCTACCAAGTTAGGCCTTTGAAAGTTGGAGTACAATTCAGTGTCTCGATATGGTGGGAATCGTTTCTAAACCTTATCTAGTCCTTTCCAGGGTAGTCCTCCTCTTGGGCCAAATTATATGAGGCGGTTGCTTCCAACAAAAAGACAAGTTTTTTCTCCTTGGCACTAAGATATATAATTTTTTTATTATACTTTTGTAACAAAAATAATAAATAATTGGTTAGAAATTGATAAATATGCGTGTGTGTAAAAGTCAATCTGATACTGGGTTAATATGTATGTTAGTATATTGAGGTCTATTTGATACGGCTAGTCGTTTCCTCTGGATGGCATTATCTTTTGCACGGTTTTTGAAAGCAATGATGTGACAGCAAAATCCCCTTTCGCGGGGCCTTCAGTGTCGGCCTCCAGCGTCGACCTTCAGCGTTGGCCATCAGCGACAGCCCAGCGCTGAGACTTCGGCTCCGGCCTCCAGCGTCGGCTCCAGCGCTGACTTCGGCTCCGGCTTCCAGCGTCGGCCTTCAGTGCCGGCCACCAGCATCGGCCCCAGCGCTGAGACTGGCTCTGGCCCTCCAGCATCGGCCTCTAGCTACGGCCATCCAGCGTCAGCCTCCAGCGCCGGCCTCCAGCCCCGACTCCCAGCGTCGGCCTTCAGCACTTTCCACGTGCACAAAGACCAGTCTCACACAACAGATCCCGTGATCTAAGGTCCACTGCCGAGCACCTCACTCCCCAAAATCACGGGCAAGTGTTAGCTTGATCGGCGGTTACCGCTATAAGCGGCCCCTATCCAGCAACAGCCCAACAACTTGTCGTTCGATGAAACATCACAACGGGAAAGATCCGACGGTTCCAACAGAACGAGGTAAACGGACCCCAACAGGTATAAAAAGAGGACACGAGCTCCATGCGAGGGGACTCTCTCTCTCTGGCTTCCTCTCTAAGAATTCTACATAAATTATATCCCTGTTCTACGACTCACTGACTTGGGCGTCGAGGGTCCCCACCGGAACCACCGGTCCGGGACTTTTTGCAGGCTCTAGAAGGAAGATGGCAACCTCTCTGCGCACGCAGCAATCCTAGCCTACCCGACGTTCATCGCTCGTGATTTGGCAGCAACACTATTAAATAAAACTATTGTAAAATATTTATTTAAAGTGACTCTGACAATTGCCTGTATTATGAACCATTCATGAACATTTGTTCTTTAATTTAATTTTTAAAAATGAAATTATCTAGGCAAAACTTGAGCAACATCTCCTGATGGTAGGTGCCGGATTAGCTTAAGCGAAGTGAAGCCACGTGAACTAATTCCAAGTAAATTCTTGGATTACTTAGGTCATTAATTCATGGGCATCCAAATGGAACATGATTTGGAAAATTTCTTCCCAAAGATCTTGTCTGGGTCTCATTGTGCCATTGTCGTGTTGAAGGTGATCTTATCACGATCTTATGTTGAAAAAATCAGAATCAACCTTAAGAAAATACTTTACCTAACGTCCACTCCAGGCTGCATTAACGGCTTGATGCATGCGTTGGCAGAAGGTCAAGCACGGCATGCGGAAGAAATATTCATTGTCTCATGACACGTGTCTTTGTCCTCTTGGGACGCGAAGTTAAGTCTACATTCCGTAAAGCGCTGTGCCTACAAATCTCCTTCAAGGTATGTTGAATCTTCATAAGACTTCAAGTATGGTGAATATTGAATTTGAAAATATTTATGATCTTTCGTATGAACTTGTCTAATGAATTGTAACCGTCTAGCACGTGTGGATCATGGATGAGATAAGATAAGTTTGTCCTCAAATGAAACAATTCCATATATATTAAATCCCCTGCATTAAACAACGAAAAAATATGTGCATGCGAAAAGTAAGTAGTATAATTCCACACGAAAACATGACTTTCAACAGAAATTTAGAATTGAAAGGAACCAGCCATGCAAGGTGGATGGATATACCGCATATCTTAGTCATGCCGGGCTTATCCGGGAATTAAAATTTTCCAAGATGATATGGACCAAAGACAGTAGAGCTAGCCTCAGAAATCTCTATATAAGGTGGTGAGGAGTGCATGCATCAAGGCATTCTAGAGATAAATCCCTAACTATTCTCCATGGCAAACCGGAGCAATGTTTTCAGGGCTGTCACTGCATTACTCTTTGGACTCCTCATAGCAATCCCAACAAGTACTCTCTCTCTCTCTCTCTCTCTCTCTCTTTATATATATATATATATATATATATATATATATATGGGTGCGCGCGTGTGTCAGTGATTCCAAAATTTGCAATTTGACCATCCATCAAAGCAAATGGACGGTCCATATTATATTAAGGAAATTCGAGATGCACTGCATCACAATTTATTGGTTCCATCTTATGAGTAGGTACTGGTACTGCAGATGAACAAGCCTTAGAATACTAACCTTGGTAGCTTGGTCAATCATCGTAAGGTGTTCAATCTTGTCTGAGTTCAAGCCATTCACGCCATCCTCCACTCCCAATTTCACGTCAAGAAAAAGAGTTCAACCCATTTACTCTCCTGCACTTGGCCAGGCTTCACCTGTGAGGCACTTGAATGAGCTGATTTATTAGTTTATTGTGCTCGAAATATATATAGGTTGGATTTTCTCACGTTTTTCAATGAACAAACTTGAAATGAGCCGCTTTAACTTTATCAATTACGCCTTCAAAAATGTACGGCTGGCACTTTTACATATCTGTGATTGCCTTTCTCGTAGTTACCTAATATTTTGGATACTTTACGATCTAGCAGGTTTTCGTAAGATCGATAGCAATACAATTTAAACATGCAATTTTTTGAAAGAAAATTGAGAAAGAGTTCCGTGAAGCCCACTAAATATGGATTTGTCTCTGAATGAAAATAATGGCTATTTTTTTCTGATTTTCTTTTGGCCTATCTACTCCTGCTTTTGTAGAGCAGATGCTCTTAAAATATTTTCCTTGCGTTCGAAACGCTGAAGTAAGAATGCTAACTTGTATATTATATTTCAGGGGTGCAATCCATTGGTGTCTGTTATGGGATGCTCGGAAATAACCTCCCTCAACCAAGTGACGTAGTGAATCTCTACAAATCTAAGAATATCAAGGCAATGAGGCTTTATGATCCAAACCAAGCTGCTCTCCAGGCCCTGAAGGGTTCCAACATCCAACTCGTCTTAGACGTCCCAAAAACCGACCTAAAATCATTAGCCTCTAATCCTTCAGCAGCCAATGACTGGGTCCAAAGAAATGTGAAGGCCTATAATCCTGGAGTTTCATTTAAATACATCGCAGTTGGCAATGAAGTGATCCCTGCTGGAGATCTAGCCCAGTACGTGCTTCCTGCCATGAAAAACATCCATTCAGCTTTGTCCTCAGCCGGTCTACAAAACCAAATCAAAGTCTCCACTGCAGTTGACACTGGAGTCCTTGGGGCATCATCTCCTCCCTCGTCTGGGGCATTCTCTTCTAATGCACTGACATACCTGAGACCAATAGTTCAGTTTCTAGCTAGCAATGGAGCTCCACTCCTAGTAAATGTGTACCCCTACATCAGTTATGTGTACAACCCGAATGGTATCAAGATTGAGTATGCCTTGTTTACCTCCCCGGGGACCGTTGTGACGGATGGACAATATAAATATCAGAACCTATTTGATGCAATAGTTGATTCAGTTTACTCAGCGTTGGAGAAGGTTGGAGGGTCTAATGTGGCGATCGTGGTGTCAGAGAGCGGTTGGCCATCAGCTGGTGGCACTGCAGCAACTATCGACAATGCAAGGACATATAATCAGAATTTGATCAATCATGTTGGTAAAGGGACACCAAGGAGAGCTGGGAAGGCTATAGACATATATATTTGCTATGTTCAATGAGAACCAGAAACAACAAGGAGTAGAACAAAACTTTGGACTCTTTTATCCAAATAAGCAACCAGTCTACCCAATCAACTTCGCTTGAAGTGCTATAAAGGACCATAGATAAATAATAACATCTAAATAAACCATTTGAAGCATTGGACCGTTTGGGGTTGACTACGTATAGCACTTGGGAGATTCCAATGCTGTAATAAAGTTCATCTTGCTTGTAAAGTTACACGAATAAATATTTTTCTCATATGACCTGATTTTGAAATAAAGTATTATATGGAAATGTTATGTTATTCTAATAGCTTGTCATTTTTTATTTTCTTTTTTATAAGAATGGAGGAATAGGTACCACTAATTAAGAAATTTTATGAGGATTCAAACACAAAATTTAAGCCATTCCTAGCACACCACCAGACGCTTATTCGAATAATAATATCAGCTGGTGCTATTTGGACAGGAGGAAGGGAGTTCAAATCGAATAAATGTCGTCGAGTCTTAAAAGGATAATATGGGTAATATGGGTATAGGATAGAAATGGAGGTTAGCCGGTCTTAGTCTATAAATAAAATGAAAACAAGAAAGGAAGAAAGACAGGCAGGCACGTCTGCGTTTACTAGTAGCTTCATTTCCTCAGCCGTCCGCATTTTTTATTGATTATAAAGAACAAGTTGTCAACTAGTTACCAAGATCAAAGCATTACTATTTTTTATCAGTGTTCTTCATATCAATGTCTACCATTCTTCTGCAATCTTTGAAGTAGTACATAACAATCATGTATCTTCAAGCTGAATATCTTTCCATCACCTTCATTTATACACCTTAAAATATTGGATGAATATCCATCGGGCACCTTTATAGATTTTAGCCACTTACATAATTATCTTTTTTCATCTAATATCAATGTGTAAGATGCAGTAGGCTTATAAACTCTGTTATCTTGAGTTTGTAACCACAACTCCCATCGAATCCCCATTGAAGCCAGGTCCTCTCTTGCTTTATATGTGTCTTTTATCTTACCTTCGATACTTAACAAAGTTTCCACAACATATTATTCTCAATATGCATTTCATCTAAGTTATATCTCAATTTTAATGATGACCAATACTCTAACTCGAAAAAAATGCTCTTCTTATACCAATTCAGCTCATTTGGTACACGCTTCCACTTTCAATGTTTATTGTTTGGATGCTTTCCAGGCTTTTCAACACCTAAGTGTTCTAATTGCATTAATATTTCTTTACCGGTCAACATTTTTGATATAACTCCATGCTGTCTACTTCCATCATGTAGTCTACTATTTTACCACTTATGATCAATAGGCAAGTAACGGCGATGTCTCGTATAGCAAATCTTGTCTTTCAACTTCTTCAATGAGGTTTGCTCATTACAAACTAAACATGCCTTATAACCCTTTGTGCTCCAACCAGATAATAATGAGTATGCTACAAAATCATTTACAATCCATAAAATAGCTACGTGCATCCGAAAACTCTCTTTTGTACATGCATCATATACATCAACACCTTCGATTCATAAATGTTTAAGTTCATCCACTATTGGCCTTAAAAATACATCCATATCACTTCCTGAAGATTTAGAACCATGAATAAGTAACGACATCATGAAGAATATCTCTTTCATATATTTCAATGGAGGCAAGTTATAAGGTACTAAAATGACAGGTCACATACTATATGCATTACTCATGTTCCCAAATGGATTGAATTCGTCTGAAGCAAGACCTAACCTTACATTTTTTTGGTTCACTCGCAAACTTAGGATACTTTTGATCAAAATCTTTTCATGCTTCTCCATCTGCCAGATGCCATAATACCTCATCTGTGATCGATCGCTTATCATAGTACCACCTTATATCTTCAACTGTATGTTTTAAGGCATATAGATGTTTCAAATAAGGTGTGCGTAAAAAATATCGCATAACTTTATGAGGTATCTTCTTACCTTTGTCTTCAACCACTTGGTACTTAGGCTCATTGCATACTGGACATTTCTCTAAAAAGGCATTCTCCTTCCAAAAGATAACACAATCATGCTTGCATACATGTATGTTCTTGTAGCCTAAACCTGACTCATTCATCTTCTTTTGGCCTCATAATGCAAAGATGGTATCCTAGTACCATTCGGAAATGCCTCTTTCAATAGTTTAAGCAACATATTGAAAGACTTATTTGTCTACCGATTGAGGACCTTAATGTGCATTAACTTCACTAAGAATGTCAAAGCAAAAAACTTTTCACATCCAGGATAAAGCTCAAATTCCATCTCATTGAAAAGATCGTCCAATTCTTACCGTGATTGATCCTTTCATGGTCAGACATCATCGGATTGTCATCATTATTGCCAACCGCAGTGTGAGCACCACTTGGACTAGCAATGTCCTACAAAGCTTCGACCATCTCATCTTATTTCCTTTCTTGGTCATCATCTTCATCCTTATTTTCATCCAAGACATTGCTTCCATACTGTTCTCCATGAATATACCATGTCTGATATGTCTTCGAGAAACCCCTTAACGAACAGTGTAGTTTAGCTAAATAAGGCTTATGCCATGAGCTATTATAACATCGCACACAAGGACAACATATCTTTCCTTTTTCATTAACATGAAGCCTTGTCCTTTCTATGAACTTTTTAATATCGGTTTCATATTCTGAACAATTTCGATTCTTTAGATGTATCCAACTCTTATCAATCGACATCGTTGGATGACACTAAATTTCACTTCAACAACGACACAACAATGCAACTGATAGATAACCGGATTCAAACACATATTTGAACTCCAAATCGACCTCGAACTACAAAAAACAATTGAAACTATCATACAAATTCCCCCATCATCCATAAGTAGAAGTAGACCAGAAAATATCAACAATACCTATTAATTCCAGGCATGAAACCAATTAATGATCCAGTTTTTATCATGAACTCATGTCAAAGTTAAAATAACTCAACTTAATGCAGTTTACATCTATTACACTAATGTTAGTTCCACTGGAATGAGCAAGTTCACATTTGACTAGTGATTACTTCGGCATGGATACCATAACCACCACATTATTTAAGATTTAATTACTTCAGCATTGATATTATAACCACATTACTTGCATCACTCAACATATAAATATCTTGTAGCCAACATCAACTAATTTGAACCTATAACTTTGCTGCTGTTATTGTTATTCAATACAAGAATTTATTGTTATTCAATACAAGAATTTCAAAGTCTACCTAACATACCCTAGCAGAAACAAGCAACAACAAAACTAAACTGTGCCCAGTTTGTCCATTATAAGAGAAAGAAAATGTGTCAACTCAACTCAACTCATTTAAGCCTTTTCCCAACTATATGGGGTCGGCTACATGAACCTACTTCCACTTTGCTTTATTCAGAACCAAGTCAACATTCAAATTAAAATAGTTATATCTTTTTTAATTATTTCTGTCCATGTTAGTTTAGGTCTACCTCTACCTCTATATTTACCATGAATTGTTAAAAGATCACTCTTTCTTTCTAACTAGATTATCTAAAGGTATATGTTGTATATATTCAAACCACCGTAATCGATTTTCTCTCATTTTATCTTCAATTAGGACTACTTCTATCATTTCTCTTTATGTTTATTTCTAATTCTATCTTTTAAAGTTTTACCACATATCCATCTTAACATATGCATTTCTGTTACACTTAATTTATTCACATGTTGTTTCAATATTGCCCAACACTCTGTTACATATAGCATAGCTAGTCTAATAATAATTTTATAGAATTTTTTCTTTAATTTTAATGGGATGCATCGATCATACAATACTTCTGAAACACTTCTCCACTTAATCCATCATGTTTTAACTCTATGATTCACATCTTTAGCTATTTCACCTTCTTGTTGGATAATTGATCCCAAATACCTAAATTTTTTACTTCTTGATATTTCTTGACTTGCAATCTTCACTGTAATATTAAGCATGTTTATCTGGCTCGCACAACAAGTATGGTTTATGATTGTATCACAAGCTGCAATGGTAGCAAAACAATTCAAATGTAAGGTCATCAACTCAAAGTTCATCAACATTATTCTTAAGTAGTAGGTTTTCAAGTGCGTCTTAAAAGCTAAACCACATGGTAGAATAAAAGCCAACAAAGCAATCATGTCCATCCAGCCACAGGAAACAAAGTGGTTCCCCAGAACTCCATCGAGCTGGAGAAAAAACAGATATTTCTCAGAAATGATGGTTTCAATGTCACCTGCCTGCCCCTCCTATCTAAGAGAGATCATTGTCACTCAAGTCAAATGGAAGGGGAAAGATAAAATGGAGCTCCTTTAGTCGGGAACTCCAACAATGAGGGAAAAGCCTCCCATCTCACCTCATTATCAAATCTCTATTATGCTAAGAAAAGGGCAATATAGGACCCAAGTATTGGCGTGGCTGCTTACCTGCAAGACTCATCCCTCTCTGTACTTACAAGACAGAAAAGCACTATAGTTCACTATAGTATATTATGAACCAGGTGCTGTTAATGAAAGGGAACAACAGGAAAGTAACAAAAGGATGGAAGTTTGCTCGGAAAGGCACAGATTTCCACCATCCACTCAAAGAAAAACACAATCATTTTGGATGAGATGAGACAATGCACACACAGAAGACTGGCCCTCAAAAGATGCAGTCAAAAGAGAAAAGATAAGCCAAAGTATATATATATATATATAAAGCCGGAATCAGCATTTTCAGGAAGAAAATAAAATAAAACCAACCAAAAATAAGCGAGAGATTCCAAAATTCTTCCATCAAAGATCTCAAAATAAAGCAATTAAATAAAAAACAAAGGACTTATCTAAAATAAACCTTCAGTAACTGTTCTCGTTTCAAAGGAAGAAAGAAGAAACTAAACTGAAATCAGGAAGGAGAACAAGGCTAACAACCAAAGATCTTCCAAAAAAAGCACTATCTGTTGCGGCCGAATCATGTATGATGAACGTCGGGCAGGCTGAAATCACCGGGTACATAGAAAGGCCGCCGTCTTCCTTCAAGAGCCTGCAAAAAGTCCCGGACTGATGGTTCCGGCGGAAACCCTCCGACGCCCAAGTTAGTGAGTCATCCAACAGGGATATGATCTTTTTAGAACTGTTGTAGAGCAAGTTTTTGTTTCAAAGAGAGAAAAAGAGAGTCCCCTTGCATGGAGCTCGGGTCCTCCTTTTATACCTGTTGGGGATCCGTATACCTTGGTCTGTTGGAACCGTCGGATCTGTTCCGTTGTGATGTTTCATCGAACGGTAAGTTGTTGGACTGTTGCTGGATAAGGACCGCTTATAGCGGTAACTGCTGATCAGGCTGACACGCCCGAGCTATCCGGCAGTAGCCCTTAGATCGCGGGGTCAGTTGCCTAAGACTAATCCTTGTATGAAGGTCGACCCTGGGGGCCGACGCTGGGTGGCAATGCCGGATGCCGGAACCAAAGCTTCAGTACTGGGACTTATTAAGACCGACACCTGTGGCCAATGTTGGAGGCCGATGCTGATGGCTGACGCTGGAGGTCTGGTGCCAACGCGCAGTTGGTCTTTGATGCTGACGCTGGGGGCCGACGCTGGAGGCCGGTGCTGGTGGCCGACACTGGTTGTCTGGCTCTGGAGGCTGACGCTGGCTGTCTGGCTCAAGAGGCGACGCTGGCTGTCTGGCTCTGAGGCCGACGCTAGCTGTCTGGCTCAAGAGGCCGACGCTGGCTGTCTGGCTCAAGAGGCCAACGCTGGCTGTCTGGCCCAATAGGCCGACGCTGGACGCCGGTTCCGAAGACCGATGCTGGAGGCTTTGGGTTTTGTTGTCACATCATTGCTTTCGAAATCGTGCAGAAGATAATACTACTCCAGGGGAAACGGCCAGCCGTATCAGATGCCCCCCCGCCCCTGAGATGGGTAAGCGTTTATTTATCCGTGAAAGGGGTGCGAATATCCTCTAGGTGGCCGGTTTCCGCGTCATTATTTCGCCTTTGTTGGGATTAGGGAGGATTTACCTCGGGCAACGTTACAAAAAGGCGGACGGAATCATTGTGATAAGGTTGACTCCCCCTTTTGCCGGTCTTTTCGAGCTTATCGTATTGGCAGGTCTTCGAAACGTCTCCCAACTGAAGACGGACGCGTGGTTGGATCGGACGGTGAGGGGGATGTTTCGAAATGGCGCCATGATGGCAGATTGCCCTTATCTTCCTATCTTTCCCATTTCTTCTGCCATTGCCCCCTTTTGAGTCCGCCAGCGCTTCTGTCTTTCGTTCATTCTCTCCGTGCTCTGTCTTTGGCTCGCGTTTTTCTTCTCAGGTTAGTTCCCATGGCTTCTTCTCCTTCTTGCTCCATTTCCGGTTCTTGGGGGGGGGTTCTTCCCAGTCTTCTGAATCCCAGTCCATCCAATGGTCCACCTCATCTTCTAATCATTCACCAGAGCCACAACCAGTCGATCGTCCCTCAACCGGGATTCGTCCGACCGGCGGACAAACTTCCGTTAGAACCCGGCCGGCGGTTGCCGGCCCTTCTAGGGTTACCAAGGAGTCCCCCGAAGGGACTGCGTCGGCCATGTCTGCCCAGGACATCGCAAACTTAAGGGCCAGGTACGGCTTCCCTCCGGACCTTCACCTGTTCGCTCCCACCCCTAACGACAGGGCAACCTCTTCCCGTTCCGGGAGGGTTGCCTTGTACGGGGCCTTTTTTAAGGCCGGGCTTCGGTTACCGATTCACCCCTTCATCCTTAATCTTCTGGATAGGTACTCCTTGACCCCGTCCCAACTAGTTCCCAACTCCTTCCGAACTATTGTTGATTTTTTAGTACTCTGCCATCTGCAGGGTATAGAGGCTAGCATTTCCTTGTTCCGCAGCTTCTATACCCTGCGCAAACAGTCGGGGTGGTGGTCTTTCACTCCTAGATCCAATAGGATTCTTAGGTTGTGCCTTCCTTCCTCCGTTAAGGGGTGGAAGGACAAGTTTTTCTTCGCGGACGTCAGCGGGGTTCGTGGAAGCTGGGGGGTACCCAATATCGACGCCAATAGGGACTCCTCCATCCTTCCACGAGACCGGATGGCATTTGGGCAGCTCCTGACTGCCGATGTTCCTAAGTGTAATAAGCTGATAGCCGAGGAGAATCTTCACCGTGCCGGCTTAATTCCCTCGAGGGGTGAGCACTAGTCCACTCGCCTCTCTTCTCTGTTCTTCTCCCTTCTCTCTTTTTTTTTTTTTTTTTTAACTATCCCTTGCTTGCGTAGGGATGGCACCGACTTTGCACAAGCTTAAGCAGGTGGCCGCAAGAAGAGGAAGGCCGCGGGGACTGTGTCCCCTACCGAAGGGAGGGCTGCCGCCAAGGTTCCCAGGAGGGCCGACGCTGGGAGGGTTGGTGGCAGAGAGACCGACGCCGGGGTGGCCGACACCGGAGGAACTATAGTCATGAAGCCCCTACGTGCCAAGGTTTCGAAGAAGGGCGGCCCCAAAAGGGCCGACACTAAAGGGGTCGACGCTCAGGAGGCCAAAGCAGTGGGGCCCGTGCGCATAGGCGAGGCGGCCCAACCCCAAGCCGAAGAACCCGTCATGGAAGACGCGGCGAAGGCCAGGGCCGGCAAGGAGGTGGAGCAAGGCCGCCGGAGGAAGAATCTCCAGCTCCGGCTCCTCCAATTATTTTACTTGACTTATCTCCTGATGGGAAGATGCCGTCTCCCACGCCTAAAGAAACGGATAAGGCTCCGGCGGCAATGGCGGCAACTCCAGTCGCTACCTGCCCCCTACGGGGGCGGCAGCTGAAGCGCCCCAGCTCGCTAAGGGGCCGGAGGCGGCAGGCTCCGAGGCGGGATCAGCCTCGGTAGGTCCGACGCCCAGGGAAGGGAGGAGTATCAATCCCTCCTTCCAATCAATGCTGGCAAACCATAGCCGTTGGGCTACACGGGTCATAGAGGAAGCTTCAGTGGCGGAGGTGCAAGAATACCTCCGAGGTCAAGGGTGTGTCACCTTTTTTCGTGAAGCCTCGGTGGCGCACCTCTGGGTGAGTTTTTGTGCTATTATTGTCCTTTTTCTTTTCCCCTTTTTCTTTCTTTATATCTGGATGTTTTTTTTTTTTTAGGCCCTGAACTCCCTTGTCGCCCTTAAAGATCTCTGGACTCTGAGCGACACCTCCATTGAACAAGCGCGGGAGGAGATGGTCTCTCTTCAAGTCAAAGCAGAAAAGGCGGCGATGGCTCTAGAGGACACCCGGGCCACCCTGACGGGTGAGGTAGAGGTTATTCGGCTTATAGCCGAAAAAGCTGAATACGCGCTGGAAGTTGCCCAGCGCCGCGCTGCCAATGAGCTGGACAATGCTCAGGTGGCGGAAGAAAAGCAAAAAGCGGCCGAGGAGAAGATGATGGCGGCCGAGGAGAAGCTGGTGGGATCGAGGAGAAACTGATGGCAGCAGAGCAGGAGGTATGTGTTCTAAAGACTCAAATGAGTTCTGCCTCCGCCGAGACCAATGCGGCTAAGGAAGCCACCCGCCAACACATAATTAAAATCGCGGATCTGGAGGCGGTAGTGGCGGAGGCCCAGAGAAGAGCCATCGAGGCGGAAAAGAAGGGGGCCAATGCCATAGAGGATTATAAGAAATTCGCAGCCTTCGATGACGAGGTAGCCGAGTCAGCGGCGCTAGCTTATGACGCCGGCTTCCAAGATTGTAAAAAGAAAGTCCAGGAGCTTTACGACCTGGAAGATATCGAGGAGCTGCAGCCTGACGACGTCCCTGAGGATGACGCCCCGCCTTCGGATGCCCATTAACAGCTTTTTGTTTTTCTCCTTGTTGGCAATTTTGTAAACTTCATCATCAATGAATATTTTTAATTTCTTTCGATCCTTCGATTATGATCTACTTCATTTGTTCGAATTGCTGTGAACTGCCAGTCGATAGGATTATGTATAGTAGGTTACGCTAGATAGGACCGTGATGCTGTCCTAAGCATGACAAGATCGATATTCAGTGGTAGCGCAGATTTTAGTTGCTATTGTAAACGCGAGGTGCTGGTCCTCGGTGCCAACACATAGTTGGTCTTTATGGCCGACGCTGAGCATTGGTCTTTCGTGCCAGCATAGTTGGTCCTTGACTGCCGGAGCAGATCCGGTCTTTTGCTGCCGACGCTGGGCGCCGGTCTTAGATGCCAACGCGGAGTTGGTCTTTGACTGCCGGAGCGGATCCGGTCCTTCGCTGCCGACGCTGGGCGCCGGTCTTAGGTGCCAACGCGGAGTTGGTCTTTGACTGCCGGAGCGGATCCGGTCTTTTGCTGCCGACGCTGGGCGCCGGTCTTAGATGCCAACGCGGAGTTGGTCTTTGACTGCCGGAGCGGATCCGGTCCTTCGCTGCCGACGCTGGGCGCCGGTCTTAGGTGCCAACACGGAGTTGGTCTTTGACTGCCGGAGCGGATCCGGTCTTTGCTGCCGACGCTGGGCGCCGGTCTTAGGTGCCAACGCGGAGTTGGTCTTTGACTGCCGGAGCGGATCCGGTCCTTCGCTGCCGACGGGCGCCGGTCTTAGGTGCCAACGCGGAGTTGGTCTTTGACTGCCGGAGCGGATCCGGTCTTTTGCTGCCGACGCTGGGCGCCGGTCTTAGATGCCAACGCGGAGTTGGTCTTTGACTGCCGGAGCGGATCCGGTCCTTCGCTGCCGATGCTGGGCGCTGGTCTTAGGTGCCAACGCGGAGTTGGTCTTTGACTGCCGGAGCGGATCCGGTCTTTGCTGCCGACGCTGGGCGCCGGTCTTAGGAGCCAACGCGGAGTTGGTCTTTGACTGCCGGAGCGGATTCGATCTTTTGCTGCCGACGCTGGGCGCCGGTCTTAGATGCCAACGCGGAGTTGTCTTTGACTGCCGGAGCGGATCCGGTCTTTCGCTGCCGACGTTGGGCGCCGGTCTTAGGTGCCAACGCGGAGTTGGTCTTTGACTGCCGGAGCGGATCCGGTCTTTCGCTGCCGACGCTGGGCGCCGGTCTTAGGTGCCAACGCGGAGTTGGTCTTTGACTGCCAGAGCGGATCCGGTCTTTTGCTGCCGATGCTAGGCGCCGGTCTTAGATGCCAACGCGAGTTGGTCTTTGACTGCCGGAGCGGATCCGGTCTTTGCTGCCGACGCTGGGCACCGGTCTTAGGTGCCAACGCGGAGTTGGTCTTTGACTGCCGGAGCGGATCCGGTCTTTTGCCGACGCTGGGCGCCGGTCTTAGATGCCAATGCGGAGTTGGTCTTTGACTGCCGGAGCGGATCCGGTCTTTTGCTGCCGACGCTGGGCGCCGGTCTTAGATGCCAACGCGGACCGGATCCGGTCTTTTGCTGCCGACGCTGGGCGCCGGTCTTAGATGCCAACGCGGAGTTGGTCTTTGACTGTCGGAGCGGATCCGGTCTTTTGCTGCCGACGCTGGGCGCCGGTCTTAGATGCCAACGCGGAGTTGGTCTTTGACTGCCGGAGCGGATCCGGTCCTTGCTGCCGACGCTGGGCGCCGTCTTAGGTGCCACGCGGAGTTGGTCTTTGACTGCCGAGCGGATCCGGTCTTTTGCTGCCGACGCTGGGCGCCGGTCTTAGATGCCAACGCGGAGTTGGTCTTTGACTGCCGGAGCGGATCCGGTCCTTCACTGCCGACGCTGGGCGCCGGTCTTAGGTGCCAACGCGGAGTTGGTCTTTGACTGCCGGAGCGATCCGGTCTTTTGCTGCCGACGCTGGGCGCCGGTCTTAGATGCCAACGCGGAGTTGGTCTTTGACTGCCGGAGCGGATCCGGTCTTTTGCTAAACATACTCATTCGAAAATAAGAACATGTCTATTATTCATGCATCAAACAGATTCAAATTAATAACAATAGAATTCTATTGATAGTACCGTCGTAAATTGTCGGCATTCCAAGTTCGAGGGAGCAGCTTCCCGTCTAGCTCTTCGACTTTATACGCCCCATGGTGGAGTACCTCTTTGACACGGTATGGTCCTTCCCATTTTGGTGCCAGCTTGCCCCCTTCCGTTGGCTTTGATACTTCAGCTCTTCGTAGGACCAGGTCTCCTGGCCGGAATGTCTTGGGCCGCACCCGAGAGTTGTAGTGTTTGGCCACTCGCTGACGGAACGCTGCCATACGAAGTTGCGCTTGATCTCGCAATTCTTCCACCAAATCCAGATCAGCCCTTAGCTGGTTGGAGTTGCTTTCTTCGTGGTATAATTCCGTCCGGGGACTAGGAGCTCCTATTTCTACGGGGATGACCGCCTCGGTCCCAAAGACCAGGCTAAAAGGGGTTTCCCCTGTGGGTGCTCGCGGTGTTGTGTGGTAGGCCCACAACACACTGGAAAGTTCTTCCACCCAGCGCCCTTTACAGCTATCTAGCCGAGCCCGGAGCCCTTGTAGGATGATGCGATTGGTCACCTCAGCTGCGCCGTTGGTTTGGGGATGCCCTACGGAGGTGAATCGGTGACGGATGCCTAGGCCCTCGCAGAATTCTCGGAAGGCCGTGTTATCAAACTGTCGGCCGTTGTCTGTAACCAGGTGTGTGGTAACCCAAACCGACACACCACAGATTTCCAGAAGAAAGCCCTCACTTTGGCTTCCGTGATTTAGCAAGAGCTTCCGCCTCGATCCACTTAGTGAAATGATCGACGGCCACAACTAGGAACTTACGTTGTCCGGAGGCAGGAGGGAAAGGTCCCAGGATGTCCATGCCCCATTGTGCAAAGGGCCACGGTGCAGCCAGGGGGGTCAGCTGGGACGCCGGTTGATGTTGGACGTTGGCATGACGCTGGCAGCTGTCACATCTTTTGACGAGTTCAGAGGCGTCCTCTTTCATTGTCAACCAATAATACCCCTGACGTAGAGCTTTATATGCAAGGGCCCTGCCCCCCAGATGGCTTCCACATATCCCCTGTATCTCTCGCAAAATATAGTTGGCGTCGGTGGGACCGACACACCTGAGGATAGGGTATGAGAATGACCTTCGGTAGAGCTTTCCTTCCATAAGGAAGAACTTCGGGGCTCGTCTTTTAAGTTTCCTAGCTTCGGCAGGGTCCTCTGGGAGGATGCCATCAGTAAAGTATTGAACGTAGGCGTCCATCCAGGAAGGCTCCAGCTCCACCGGCAAAGTTTCTCTTGGTACCTCAATGCTTGGGACTTCTAAATGCTCCACATAAGCCTTTCCCAACATCCCGTCAACCGAGGCGGCGAGATGGGATAGGGCGTCGGCTCTGGCATTCTCTTGTCGAGGAATGTAGCTGACGCTGAAGTGAGTGAATGGGGAAACCATTGAGTGCACCGCGTCTAAGTAGCGGGCCATGATGGGATCCTTTGCCTCGTACTCCTTTGTAATCTGGCCAGCAACCAGTTGGGAGTCGGTGAAGGCCCTAAGGCGTTTCACCCCAAGCTCCCGAGCCAACCTTACACCGGATAACAAAGCTTCATATTCCGCCTGATTGTTAGTAGCTGGAAAGAGGAAGCGAAGTGCACATTCAGTCACAACCCCGTCCGAGTTGGCCAAGATGAGGCCTGCTCCGCTCCCTTGAGAGTTAGATGCCCCATCCACGTGGAGAACCCACTCATCTTCACTGGTTCCAAGGGGCTGAATGTCCGTAGGAGGTTCTTCAGGTGGCTCCATTCCCCAAGTACATTCAACCAAAAAATCTGCCAGAACCTGGGACTTCATAGCCGACCGGGGGCGGAAAGATATATCGAACTCCCCCAGCTTGAGGGCCCACCTTGCCAGCCGGCCGGAAGTATCTGGACGAGCCAGAACCGCCTTCAGAGGCTGGTCTGTGATCACCGCGATCGGGTGGGCTTGGAAGTATGGCCGCATCGCTGGGCAGACACGATCAATGAGAAGACAATTTTCTCCATGTTTGAGTAGCGGGTCTCTGCATCATGAAGTACCTTACTCGTATAATACACTGGCCTTTGTGTGCCGCTAGTGTCCATACGGACTAGCACGGAGCTAACAGCCTCGGGAGAGG